>JAUELO010000366.1:5298188-5313101 GCA_032357855.1 Amphibolips quercusostensackenii
GGTTCTCCGCACATGAGAGCCGAGCTGTGCTCGTCAACTTACTTCACAGTGGCTCTAATACGCTCCGTGATTATTATTTTTCGAAAGTTTTAAAGTTTTTTCATGAAAAAACGGTTGGCTGTAAAAAAAAGTCAAAAAAGCAAAACGATGTAATTTTTTTATATGTTAAACCTTTGTATACAACTTATAGAAATATTTATTTTTGATGTTAAGGTTGGCTAGGTAAATGACGTGAATAATTTTGATGTTAATTCATTTTTGTCTACTGGTCTAGACTCAATATTTTTTAATATTGATTTTTTTTTAATTTTGGAAAAAATGCTCTCTTGCTCCGCTGGGATCCGAACCCAGTTACGGAATATGAAAGACGTGGGTTCGAATCCCATCGGAACAAGAGGGCATTTTTTCATTATTTAAAAAAAATCAATATTAAAAAATATTTATTCTAAACCAGTAGATAAAAGTAATTAAACATCAAAATTATTTTTTAGGAATATTTTATGATATTCAAATCAAAAATGATAAAAATGGATTTTTTTCACCATTACAGTGGCTTTAAGATTAAGGAAAAAAATTTGTTAAATAATGGTGTGTTTTATACCCAAAAAAGGAAATTATCTGTACGGTATCATCTTCATCTACAGAAAAAGTATTTTTACCCGCCCTAATGATTACATAGACCAAAATGATAAAAATTATATAAAAATAACACTAAAGAAGTTTTAATTGCAGTTACCCAGATTGTCTTAGGAGAATTTGGCCAGATTTTAGAATGCATTTTCAAATAATTTTTATGATACTTTTTGTATCATAAAAATTTATACACAAAATCACTTTTTAGTAATAAAAACTAATAATTTTTAATAAAAAAAAAAATAAAAATTTTTTTGCTAAATTTATTATTTAAAAATTATTAGTTAAATTTAAATTGAATTTAATGAATTAATTAATTTAATTAATTATTAAATAATAGATATAATCAATTGAAATATAAATTAAAAATTTTAAAAAGCTAAAATTTTTTTTTTAACTTCAATTTATTTAGAATTACATGTTTTAAAGTGTTTTAAATAGTCAATTTAAATAAGAATCAAAAATAACTTTCTTCCAAAATATAAATTTGATGAAAATTAAAAAATATCTAAAATATTTTAAAATAATTCAACTAAAATACCTGCAAAGTGTAAGGCATCATTTGTAAATGATTTGCTGTTTCGGATTCCTCAGCAATTGGCAATTTTTTAAGTATATCCATCAAGTCCTCTCCTTCCTTAAAAGAAAAAGTTAGTTAGAAGTTTTTTTATTTTACTTGAAATTCATAAAATATGAAAGTTTAGTAAGAAAGGTTAAAAAAAATTAATTTAGACTTATCAAAGAAATATACATAAAATTTTTTTGAAATCACGCAAAATAATTAAAAATTGTAATTTAAAACTTTGGATTTTAAATTAGAATAGAAATCCTTGAATCTAGAATATTATTTAAAAAGATACTGTGTAAAATATTTATTTAGTCTGCTTTTTTGTAAAAAATTCTACAAGAAGATATTTTTACCATTATTTACAAAAAATATTGATCTTATTCTCTGAAAAAAATCAAGTCAAAATAATTTTGGAAAATATACCGTCCTAAATATTTTTTATTCTATTTTTTGGGACAATAAGAAAATCCCGAAATTTTTTTTTGCAAATTAGTGTTGAAATTTTAAATGGAAAATTTTTTTGTATGCAAAAAAATTGCACAAAATAGATTTCTTTATTTTTTATAAAAAATAACAGGATTACTATAGTCCATGAAATCCATAAATAAGCAAATCCACTCTTAAAATAAAAAATTGATTTTATAATAAATTAAGAAATGGTCAATTTATCAATTTGTTTTACATTTTATTTACTAATTTGATTTATTAATTTAAAATTTCTTATTTGAAGTTCTCATAGAAATTCTCAAAGCCAAAATATTTATAAAAAAGTCTCAAATATTTGTTTACTCTTCTTTTTCTGTAAAAAATTCTACAAAAACCAATTTTTTTATTGTTTATAAAAATATTGGTCGTATTTTAGGACGATTGAATAATCTTGAAAAATAAAATTACCGAATTTAAACAATTAAACAGTTTTTAAGTAAATATTATTGATTAAGAATATAATAATTAAATATTTTTATAAAAAAAAATTGGAATGTTTAAACTTCGAACTTTTACAAATTATTGTTTGAATCCAAAATAACAATAATCAAACAAATGTTTATCCAGAAATATATATTTTCTTAATTATTGTTATTTTTAATTCAAATAATCATTTTAGAGACTTCAGAAATCAAAAATATTTTTTAATACAAATATCTGATAATTGTATTTTTATTTAGTAAATGAAATTTATGAAGAAAGTTCTTTTAATTGTTTAAATTCCGGAATTTTCTTGAATTGGAAAATTCATAAATAACTAAATTCCTGAATTATAAAATTCCCGAATAATCAAATTTCCGAATGATGAAATTAAGAAACAATAAGATTCACGACAGAAAATTGCCAAATAATAAAATATCCGAAATAGAAAATTCCCGAATTTAAACAATTATGAAGTTTTTAAATAAATATGAATTTCTTATTAAAGTACAATAAACAAATCTTTTTATAAAAAAATATTTTTGATGTTTAGAGTTTCTAGAAATATTGTTTAAATTTAAAATAACAATGATTGCAAAAATTGTATCCAGAAATATATATTTTTCTCAATCACTGTTATTTTAAATTCAAACAATCATTTCAGAAACTTCAAAAATTAATAAAATTTTTTCGATACAAATATTTGATTACTGTATTTTTGAGAGATAAATAAAATTTAGAAAAAAAAATTTTGTTATTTAATTCGCTAATTTTCTAGAATTAGAAAATTTCGAAGTATTACATTTCTGATTTATAAAATTTCCAAATTGGGAAATTCCCGCATGATAAAATTCTTGACATAAAATTGCCAAATAATAAAATATCCGAAATAGAAAATTTCCGAATGTAAAAAATCAAAAAATTTTGTTTATAAATATTATTTATTTTATAAAAATATAATTATTGAATATTTTTATGAAAAAAGTTATTTTTAATGTTTAAAGATTCTTAAATTATTGCTTGCATGTAAAATGACAATAATTGGCAAAATTCATCCAGAAATATTTTTTTCTTATAGTTATTTTGAATTCAAACAATAATTTTAGAAACTTTGAACATAAGAAATATTTTTTTACAGAAATACTTAATTATTGTATTTTCAATGAATAAATGGAATTCGTAAAAAAAGTATAATTGTTTAAATGTGGGAATTTTCTGAAATGGAAATATTCACGAGTGATAAAATTCCTAAATTATAAAATTCCCGACAAAAAATTGCCTGATAATAGAATATCCGAAATAGAACATTTCTGAATTTAGAGAAATAAAAATTTTTTATAAAAATTATTTCTTTATTAAAAATACAATAATTAAATTTTTTTATGAAAAAATTATTCTTATTCTGTCGAATTTCTAAAAATATTGTTTGAATTCAAAATAAAAATTAATTGAAAAAATTTTTTCATATCCAGCGATATATTTTTTTCACTTATTCTTATGTTAAATTTAAGCAATCATCTTAGAAACTTTCAAAATGGATGAAATTTATAAAAAAGATTTTTCAATTGTTTGAATTCAGGAATTTTCGAAAATTGAGAAATTCCCAAATCATTAAATTCCTAAATTGAAAAATTCACAAATAATAATATTCAAGTAAGAAAGTTGCCGAATAATAAAATAGCCGAAATAGATAATTCCTGAATTTAATCAAATAAAAAATTTTATCCAGAAATATATATTTTTTCAAATTATTATTATTTTAAATTTAAAGAATAATTTTAAAAACTTTAAACAATTAATTTTTTTGTACAGATGTCTTATTATTGTATTTTCAATAAATAAATAGAATATATACAAAAAATTTTAGTTGTTGGAATTTGTGAACTTTCTAGTTCGGATATTTTGTAATTCGTCAATTTTCTGCTAGGAATTTTATGATTCGAGAATTTTTAAATTTAGGAATTTTCTTATTCGAGAATGTTCCGATCCGAGAATTTTATTATTCGGGAATTTTGTAATTCGCAGATTTTATTATTCGGGTATTTTACAGTTTCGGGACATTTATTTTTCAGGATTTTTCAGTCGTCCCCTTATTGTCTAAAAATAAAATTGAGAGAAAAATGATAAAAATAAGAATTAAATAATCTTTAATGTCACGAAATAATATATAATTAACTGAAAACAACATAATAAATAAATGTTGCTCCAAACTTTTTTATTTGTTATTTCCAAAGGAATCCTTGAAACAAAATATTTTTTAAAAAGATAATATCAAAAATATTTTGTTACCCTGATTTTTCTGTAAAAAATTTTGCAAAAATCAATTTTTCTATTAATTTATGAAAATATAAAAATATTGTTCTTATTTTCTTTAAATAAAATCGAGTCAACTTTTTATATAGTAAGAGTTTTAAACAAACAAAATAAATCGTAAAAAAGTATATTAACAGGATTATTACAGTTGAAAAAAACAAAAAAATATTGAAAGTAATATTAAATAAAAAAATTGTAATTTAAAACTTTTGATTTGGAATTTTGATAGGAATCTTTGAAGCCAAAATATTTTTGGAAAATATATCCTCAAAAATATTTTTTAATTCTACTTTTAGATTATTTATGAATTAATTAATATTTCAATGATTAATATATTTGTTAGCAGTAAAATAGTAAAAGAATGTAATTTAAAAATTTTGATTTGGAATTTTTACAGGAATCCCTGGAGCGAAAATATTTTTGACAAAATACTGTCTAAATTATAATTTTTTATTATACTTTTTTATGTGAAAAATTGCACCAGAACAATGTTTTTGCTAAAATATTGATCTTATTCTCTTAAAATAAAATCAAATTAACTTTGTTCATAGAATAATAATTAGTAAATTAATTATTAGTAAAATAGTAAAAAATTGTAATTTAAAAACTTTGATTTGGAAGTTTCACAGAAATCCTTGGAGACATCAAATAATAATTAATAAATTAATGATTCGTAAAATATTGAACCATCAAAAATCAAAAAATTTTTATTTAGAATTTCCACAAGAATCCTTTGAGCCAAAATATTTTTAAAAAAGATACTGTCAAATGTTTTTTTAATTCTGAATTTTTCTGTAAAAAACCTTACAAGAACCGATTCTTCTCATTATTTATAAAAGTATAGATCTATTTTTATCTATTAATTTTTTTAAATTTATAATTTTTTTTCTATTCATAATTTTTTTTTATTTAATTTTATTTATCAAGGCTTAATTTAAAAAATGGGTATAGAATACAATTTATACAACTATTAATAATTATTTAAAAACTAATTTTTTACATCTTACCTTTTTTGCTTCCAAACTTGGTATTTTTTTTACCTCGGATAAATTTCCTGTAACATCTGAACTTTTGCTTTCCGAGTTGAGTCTGATTCTCGTTAATTCCGGCATTGTCTGTAAAAACAATTAAATTCCCCTTAACTTCTTTAATTCCCATTTCAAACAATTAAAAAGCTTTCAGAAAGAGGGAAAAGAATTAGACCTTTTTCTTCTGCCAATTTAAGTCTCTTTTGATGAAAATTCGATTAATTTCAAATAAGGGAACATTTTTTATTTATAAAAATTGATAAGCAGTTATTTATTGATGATTAATAAAAAAATCAAATTTGTTATTATTTATTATATTAGTTTTATAATCTAAATTTTTAATTTATTTTTATTAAATATAATAATTTGTTAATCATAAAAATAACATACGTCTTTATAACTGTGAAATTTTTTGCCCTTCTGAAAACTAAACCCATTTTGGGACGATTTGGAGATTCCTTCATTGAGAGCTACGGACTCGAATTTTGAACTTTTTTTAAAAAATTGAGATAGGCATTGTCCAAATTCTCCAGCTGCGGTAATTGCCTGATTTAATAAATAAATTATGTTAATTAATTAATTTTGATGATCAAAAAGTTATTTTGAAATAAGTGAAGGGTCAAGAAATTAAAACAATAATCATCTTTTTAGGGTAAAAATAATTTTATTTATTTAAATTATTTTTTTTCTTAAAAAACAAATTATTCTGTTTTATGAGAATTTATATTATTTTTTGTAACTCGCTAAATATAAAATTTTTACTTGAACCTTGAAATTTTCTCCACTGAGCGAATAACTGCAATGTCCTAGAGATTTTACAACAGATTTTGTGGCCCGGGAAAACATGATTGCTGAATTTAGAGAATTATACTTAAAATTTTGGAAACGCCTTCTTTGACGTTACAATTTTCCAAAATGGTATGCCAAACACTGATGGTTACTATGTTAACAAAATTTTATTCATTTCGATTTTCTACTGTTTGGACGCTATTTTCATGGCGTATCAGTTTTTAATTTCTAAAAAACAAATGAAACTAAATTTCGCACATAAAATTATATTTGAAAATCAGATTTCTATAACCGAAAATATGTATTAATAATTTTTTTTAATACGAAACTCTAAAAAATTTAAAAACTTTTGAAAAAAATCAAGATAGTTAGCGTACCTAAAATCCGGTCGCTAAAAAAAATTTTATGTTTATAAGAATTGCAATGCTACCATCAGTCGTGTCTAATAAAAGAAAAAAATCATTATTTTTCATAAAAAACTAAAATTTTTAACTCCGGGAAAATAATTATTTGAACAGTATTTTTATAATTAAATTTTTTATTATTATTTTTTACCAATTTTTAAAAAAGGGTTTGGATAACGTAAAAATTAAATTCAATGTATATCAAAATTTAAATTATCTTTAACGACCAAATTAAAAATTTAAGTACGAAATGCTCAGGAATTTAAAGAAAAAGAATCCAGCCATCAAATTTGGATATAATAAAAAATTTAATTCGGGATAAATCAAAATTTAAATTTTTCTTATACCGTTCAACAATTAAATTTGAAGTAGTTGGCGCGCCAAAAATCAGGTCCTTTAAAAAAAAATTTCTACTATAATAA
Organism: Amphibolips quercusostensackenii; assembly: GCA_032357855.1. Taxonomy (NCBI): domain Eukaryota; kingdom Metazoa; phylum Arthropoda; class Insecta; order Hymenoptera; family Cynipidae; genus Amphibolips; species Amphibolips quercusostensackenii. The sequence goes on from JAUELO010000366.1 coordinate 5,305,252, forward strand.
CATAATTTTTTTACCATTTGATTTTTTCATAGATTCAAGTGAAAAATTCTTGAAAATTAAAAAAAGGCGAAAAATAAAACGATAAGATTTGCCAACACAAATTAAATCAAATTTGATAAAAAATGAAAGGCAGTTGGCGTGCCAAAAATCAGGCACCTGAAAAAAATTCTACAATAACAGAATTACAATTTTATTATGCATAAATTATTTTAAAAATATTATATAAATAATAGCAAATATATGATAAAAAAAATAATCATAAATATTACAATATTTCGATTTTTATTCAAAAACAGTTGAATTAAACAAAAAGATACAAATTTTCAACAAATTAGTTGCATCCTTAACTAAAACAATTTAATTTTTGAGCCAAGAAGAGTAATTTTCAACCCAAAAAAAGTAAATTTTCAACTAGAGAAAAGCAGTTTAAAAAACGGAATAGCTAGTACATTTTCAGTAAAAAATTATTTTTTAAAGAAAAAAATTTCAACAAAATATTTAAATTTATTAGCTCAAGAATTAATTTTTAATTAAAAAAATAATTTTTCAAGCACAAAAATACATTTTTAACCCAATAATTGAATTTCTAATCCAAAAGAAAAACTTCCACAACAAAAAAAAAGTTTTTTAAGAAAATCGATAAATTTTCAACTAAATAGTTAAATCGTTAATCAAAGAAATTAATTTTTAACTAAGATTATAAATTTCCAATGAAAAAACTAAATGTTTACACCAATTGTTACATTTTTTACCCAAAAGATAAATTAATACAAAACATAAATAAATAAAAAAATGGATGGATTTTCAAAAATAATGATATATTTCCAGTCAAGCAGATAAATAATTATTAAAAAGATTAAATTTCCATGAAAAAAAGATAAATTCACGACAAAAAATTAAATATTTAAATTTTCATTTTAGAAAATTAAGGTTAAAAAAAATAAAAATTAAAATAAAAAAATTAATTTTATACCAAAAAAGATTAATTTTAACAAAATACATGAATCTTTAACCAATAGTTGAAGTTTTGAAGAAAGAATAATTATTTTACAATATTTTTTGTAATTGAATGTTTTCTTACGGACGCTTTTAACAAATTTTTTAAAAATGGTTTGGACAACATAAAAATTAAATTTAGAGCGGGTCCAAATTTAAATTCTTCTATTACGCCTGAATATAAAATCAAAGTACAATGTCCTTGCAAATTGAAAAACCAAAAATCCATTATAAATCCAAATTAAAATTTTTCTGAACGTCCAAAATTAAAATTTAACTATGAAATTCTTGTAAATTAGAAAAATCTAAAAATCCAAAGATCAGATTTTGATAACGCACAAATTAATTAAAATAATTAAATTAATTAAACAGATTATGTTGATCAAATCAAACAATAATGGCTTATGATAGAAAAATATTATTCTAAATGAAAAAACATTTAAACTTATTAAAATAAATTATTTTAACAATATTTTTTGCGATTGATTTTTTTTACGGACGCTTCATAATTTTTTTTTTAAATCAAATAAAAAATTTAATTTAAAGTGAATGCAAATCTAAATTTTTCCTGAACGTCTAAATTTCAAATTAATGTACGATACCCTTCTAAATTAAAAAAAATCTAGAATAAATCAGAATTTTAATTTTTCTTTAGCGTCCAAAAATTAGTTCTCTTAAGAAAAAAAATTTTTCTATGATTATGAGAATTAAAATGATATTACCAGTGATTTCTTATAATTAAAAATTTTTTTTTTAAATTCTTTTAAAGTTACAGAAAATAATTATTGTAACTGTATTTTTTTTAATTTAATTTTATCTTTCTGATGCCGCTGGACAATTTTTAAAAAATGATTGGGGAAATAAAAAACAAATTTAGAATAAATAAAATTTGTAACTTCTTCAACGTCCTACATTTAAATGTAACTACGGAATTTTCGAAAATTAAAAAAAAAATAAAAGATAAATTCTTGACAAAAGACATTAATGCAAAATTTAAAAAAAAATTTATTCGTTACCATACAATATTTAAATTTATTAAAATCTTTTATTACAATGAATCATCGTGAAAGCATTAAATCTATTATCAAATTTATAATACTTGATGTGCCAAGAATCAGGTCACTCAAAAAAAAGTTTTCAATTATTATAAAAATTAAATTAAAAAAATGTTTAGAACAACAGTGAAATTAAATTCAAAATTATTTAATTAACTCAAAATATTAAAAATCCAGCGATAAAATTTAGACAAAAGAAGTCCAATTTAGAATAAACCAAAATTAAAAAATTCTTTAATGTCGAAAGTGCAAATTTATCTATGAAATTCTCAAAAGTTAGAAAAAGGCTAAAATACAAATATCAGATTTTGAAAAAAATTTTAATCACTCATGTCTTATTAAAGAAGAAATAATTATTTACTAAAAAAACTCAAAACTTAAAACTATCGGAAAATAATTATCTTAACAACATTTTTTGTAGTTGACTTTTTTCTTACTGTCGCTTCTTGCCTTACAATCATAAGACCGTACAAAATAAGCCATAATTGATTGAAAATCAAACATTTTTTAAAAACTGGTAAGAAACGATAGTAAAAATAATTGTAATTAAATTTGAATTTTGGAAGTTAAAGAAGAATTTAAATTTGGATTCATTCTTTTTAACGTCTATAAAATAAGATAAAATGAAAATCATATATAATTTTTTTAAATGCCTAGTGGCGCTCTCTTTTGAACGTCACAAGAAGATGCAGACGAACTCAGTAGGTTTGAGTTATACCCCCGGAGGATATGTGATAATACTTCGATTCCTACTTTACCGACATTGTCCTTACCATCTTGTTTTAACATGAAATTAGATATCGAGCTGAGAGTCCGACAAAATAAAGAAAAGGGACTAAGGAACGTTGATGTTTTTTTAAAAATTAAATTAGAAACAAAATTTTTTATAAACAATTTTTTTTGTCATTGTACAAATTTATTAGTACACGAACGATTCTTAGTCTATTTTTTTTCTGAACTTTCAGATCGATATTTTATGTTCTGTAACACTGGTATCGTCCAAATGAATGTCGGTAAGGTAGGAATCGGATAAGTGTCACATACTCATGCATGATAAAACTGAATGGATAAACAGAGTTTCAAACTATTTTATAATTTATCCATAGAGTAAGACATTGGAATGTGCTGACCTCTGTAAAGAAGTTTTTTAACAAATTTAAAATTTTAGTGTCAATATCGTAATTATTTTACTAAAATTATTAAAATTGAACAGTTGTTTCATTTTAAAGAAAAATTTCTAATTTAATCAAATCGTTTTATCAAAGTGAAAAAATGTTTGGGTTGGCATGAAAAAAAAAATACATTTTTTAATCGATTAATATCTTTTGTTCCGTTTTTGAATTAAAATTTTTCTTTAATGTACTATTGGCTACAGAACTATGGTGAATTTACTTAATACTCAGTTTTCACTAAAAGAAAAGTTTTTACTAAAAAAATTTTTATTAATTTTTAAATAAATAGGAATTTTTTTAATTTTTCCAAAACCAAACAGAAAATATTACCCAATTTGGAATTTTCTTATTACAAAAAATAAAACACATTTGTTAGAAAAATAAAGAGACAAGTAATTTTGATTGCTGCAAATGTATCAATTGTATTTCAAAATTTTTAAAATGCAATCACAAAAAACGTAATAAAAACATTCTTAAGTCATTCAGAATTGATTTTCTCCGCAGCTTCTTTCATCTGCTTTTAATATCCCTCATCTGACCAAGTAATTTCGTAGTCTGGATACTTCTTCTTGATCAGGTTAACAGAAACTTTATGGTCTGCTTTTCCAAATCCCTGGAATTGAAAAAATTATATATTAGGATAATCCAAAAAAGGCTTTTTTTGTGGTCCAAAAAGGCTCCATTTTTTTGTGGTCAGAAAAGAGCATTATTCTTTTTGGTGATCCAAAACAGGCTTTATTTTTTTCGTGGTCCAAAAATGTCTATTTTTCATGGAACAAAAAGGTTTAATTTTTGTGGGAGGTCCAAAAAAAGCATGATTTTTGTGTCGTTTGAAAAAGACTTTTTTTGGTGGTCAAAAAAGCGTGATTTTTTGGTGACTCAAAAAAGGTTTTATTTTTTTGGTAGTCCAAATAAGGCATTATTTTTTTTTTGTCCAAATAATGCATTATTTTTATTGGTGGTACAAAGAGGCAGTATTTTTTGGTGGTAAAAATTAGGCACACTTTTTTTTGGTAGACCAAAAAAAGCTTTATTTTTTGTGGTCCAAAAAGGGCTTTATTTTTTTGTGGTCAAAAAAGGCTTTATTTTTCTGGGTAGGCCAAAGAGGCATTTTTTGTGGTTTAAAAAAGAGTTTATTTTTTTGGCTGGTCCACATAAGGCACTGTTTTTATTGTGGTACAAAAAAGCCTGTTTTTTGCAGTCAAAAAAGGCTCAATTTTTGTGGGTAGTCCAAAAAAGGCATTTTTTTGGTTTATAAAGGGCTTCCTTCGGTGGTCTAAAAAAAGGGTTATTTTGTTTAGTGGTGTAAAAAAGGCTTTTTTTTTGGTTTTCCAATAAATTTGACATTACTTTTATTTGTGGTCCAAAAGGGCATAGTTTTCTTTGTGGTTCAAAAAAGGCTTAATTTTTTTTGTGGTTTAGAAAGGCTTTTTTTGTGTGGTTTAGAAGGGCTTTTTTTGTGGTCCAAAAAGGCTTAATTTTTTTTTTTAAATAAGGCATTATTTTTTTGATAGTCCAAGGAAGGCTTTATTTTTTCTTTGTGGTCCAAATAAGGCATTATTTTTATTGGTGGTCCAAAAACGCTATATTTTTGGGTGGTAAAAATTAGGCATATTTTTTAGTACAAAAAAGGCTTTATTTTTGTGGTCAAAAAAGGCTTAATTTTTCTGGATTGTCCAAAAAAGGCATTTTGATGAGGATTAAAAAAGGTTTTTTTTGTGGTACAAAAAGACTTAATTTTTGTGGGAGGTCAGAATAAGGAATTTTTTTTTTCGTAGTTTAAAAAAGCTGTTTTGGTGATCGACAAAAGGCTTTATTTTTTTGCTGGACCAAATAAGGCATAATTTTAATTATGGTAAGAAAGCCTTTTTTTGCAGTCAAAAAGGCACATTTTTTGTAGTTTAAAAAGGACCTTCTTTGGTGGTACAAAAAAGGCGATATTTTGTTTAGTGGTCTAAAAAAGGCTTTTTTGTTGTTCCAAGAAAGGTTTTCTTTAGTTTTCCAAAAAAGATATTTTTATAGTACAAAAAAGGCTTTATTTTTCTGGGCAGTCCAAAAAAAGGCATTATTTTTTTGTGGTTAAAAAGGCTTTTTTTGTGGTCCAAATAAGGCATTATTTTTTTGGTGGTCCGAAAATGCTCTATTTTTAGGTGGTATAAATAAGGCATTTTTTTGGGGGATTCCAAAAAAGGCTTTTTTTCTTGTGGTCTAAAAAATTCTTTACTTTCTTGTGGTTAGAAAAGGCTCAATTTTTCTGGGTAGTCCAAAAAAGGCATTTTTGGGGTGTTTGAAAAGGCTTTTTTGTGGTCAAAAAGGCTTAATTTTTGTTTGAGGTCGAAAAAAGGCATTTTTTTGTCGTTTAAAAAAGCCTTTTTTCGGTGATCCAAAAAGGCTTTATTTTCTTTTTGCTAGTCCAAAAAGGGCATTATTTCTATTGTGGTACAAAAAGGCCTTTTTTGCAGTCAAAAAAGGCTTACTTTTGGTGAGTAGTCCAAAAAAGACATTTTTCTGTGGTTTAGAAAAATCTTTTTTTGGTAGTCCAAAAAAGGCATTATTTTGTTTAGTGAACTAAAAAAGGCTTTCTTTAGTGTTCGAAAAAAGACTTTATTTTTTTTGTGGTCAAAATAAGATATTATTTTTATTGTTGGTCCAAGAAGTCATTGTTTTTTTTTGTGGCCAAAAAAAGATATTATTTTTTTTGTGGTTCAAAAAAGGTTTTTTTGTGGTCCAAAAACGCTTAATTTTTTTTTTTTTGTTAAAATGAGGCACTATTTTTTTGTGGTTCAAAAATGGCATAATTTTTTTGCGGTCGAAAAAGGCTTGATTTTTGTGGCTAGTCCAAAAAAGGGGCATTTTTTGTGGTAAACAAAGGCTTAATTTTTGTAGGCAGTTTAAATGAGGCATTATTGTTTTGGTGGTCTAAAAAAAAGGCCTTATTTTTTTCGGTTCAAAAAAGACGCAATTTTGTTGTGGACCAAAAAGGCTTAATTTTTGTGGGAGGTCGAAAAATGGAATTTTTTTGTGTCGTTTAAAAAAGTCTTTTTTTGTTGGTCCAAAAAAGGGATTTTTCCTGATGATCCAAAAAAGTCTTTTTCTTGCTGTCCAAATAAGGCATTATTTTTTGTGGTTCAAAAAAGGTTTTATTAATTCAAGTCAAAAATTGCTGCATTTTTGCAGGTAGTCCAAAAATCGCATTTTTCTAAGGTTAAAAAAAGGCTTTTTTTGATGGTCCAAATAAGGCTTAATTTTTTTGGTGGTCCGAAAAAGACTTTACTTTTTTCTAAAATAGTTCCTATACAAATTTTTCCTTTTGGTTTCAAAATGTCCGCTCAATTTTTTCAGAATTTCAAAAAATAATGTGAGGATCTGGCGAACCAATTTTTGTAAAAAATTTATTAAAATTCTAAAACAAGCAATTTTTTGCACAATTACGTTTGAAGGACCTTTTTTTTATTCTCTCAAAAATATGTGTTAAGTATTTTATTCAAAATAAAACAATGGATATATTCCAAAGTAAAATAATCGATTAATAATGTCAAATAAAATAGTTGATGATTTAAATTTTGTGTGGAAAATTCATTCTTTCGGCTTGAAAATTGAACAAGTTGGAAGAAAATTCAACTATTTGTAAAAAAATTCAACTGCTTTGTAAAACAATCACTTTTATAAATTAAAATTTTTTTCTATAAAAATTTAACAATTCTATTTTTAACTAAATATTATCCTTCTTGGGTAAAAATTCAACTATTGGATTAAAAATTTCTGCATTTTGTTACAAATTTGTATTCTTAGGTAAAAAATCAATTTTTTGATTCAAAATTAATCTGGTAATTTTGTGGTAAAAGTGAATTGTTTTAATTAAAAATTTAACTGTTTAGTTGAAAATCAACTTTTTTTTGAAGTTTCATATTTTCGGGTTAGAAATTCAACCATTTTGTAGGAAATTAATTTTTTGATTTATTACTAATTTTTTTATAAAAAATTTATTATTCTATTTTGTATGAGAAATTAGTTTTTTATGAAGAATTTATCATTCTATTTTTGTTTGGAAAATTATATTTGTAGTTTGAAAATTTGATTATTTGCTTAGAATTCATTTTTTTTGTGGGAGAAAATTAATTTTTTTGCTTGAAAATTTAACTTTAAAAAATTATTCATGCATTTTGTTGACAAATTCTTTTTTTGGTTAAAACTTATTTATTTGTCTTAAAGTTAAAATATTTAATTAAAAAATAAGTTTTTAGTAAAACATCATATTTTTAGGTTGAAAATTCAAACGTTTTGTAGAAAATTTCTTTTTTTTCATTAAAAATTAATTTTCTTTGCTAAGAATTCGAATACTTGGTTAAAAATGTATGTAGTTTGTTGAAAATTCGTTTTTTTTTGATAAATTTGATTGTTTTTTAATGTACAAATAAAAATTTCTCTTAGTTATTCATTATTCAGAATAATTCAATTTCAAATTTCAATTAATTTACAATTAATTTGATATAGACCGGTAGTCCATATTTGAGAACCACTAAGGAAGCAATTTGACTGCGTAAATTCCACGCTCGTGTTTACAAAACAAACCCAAGCGGGAAATCCTTCCCAGCTAATTGCTTCTTAATGGTGTCTAGACGAGCTT
>JAUELO010000366.1:5349788-5362543 GCA_032357855.1 Amphibolips quercusostensackenii
CTTTATGTTTCACAGGTTTGCAGTGTTTACTGACACTAGAAATAATTGTGATCTTAATTTTAGGCCTCTGTCGTTGGCTTGAGATTTTAAACTATACAACTAAAAGTCTGACTTTTATTTCAGAATATACCATTTTTTTTAAATTCGAATCAAATTTGTATAATTTTTATTACTAAGATTAAATTTCTTCTTTTACAGGATGTTGAAACCATTATAGAGTAGGAAAGTGCAAATTGTGTCAAAATCAGCAAAAAGAAATTTGCTTAATTTTGACAGTTTGCAGGTTATGTTGTTAGTTTCTTTTCGATCTTGCGATATAACCACTTTGAAATAAGTATTTTTCGTTTAACAATTTCTTGTCTCTATTCTGTAAGTGTTTGTAAATATCTAGTAAAAAATTTATTTGAAAATATAATTGTCTGTATATCCTTATCACAAAGTTGATAAGAACTTTAATTCAAACCGACGATTTATCCATAAAGAGAATTTTGAAACCAATGCTTAGAGATCTCTGGTGAAAATGTTTATTCATCTACTTTGCAAGAGCTGTCAGGAGTGTATGTAGAGAAAATATAATTTAATTATAATTTCAGTTAAAAATAATTTTTAATCAAGTCTTTCATAGCTGCTACTACATAATTTTTATCCGAATGTAAATACAAATTTTCGGACGTCTTTTTAGTTGCTCAGAACTTTCTACAATATTTCATTTTTGATCAATATCACTTTTAATTAGAATTATTAAATGCGTACAAAAATGATAGCATTTTTTAAGTTCACTTTTCTGTATTAAATGCAAATAAAAAATGAAAATTCAGAAAATATTACTTTGGTTTGAGATAAAAGCCAGTGACTTCAGCGAAGGTGTACAGGCTGAGTTTACAAGCTGCTATCCCCTCGATATTTACGTACTTATTACTAAAATTTGTAAAAATTTAAAAAAAAGTAGCGTTATATATAGCATGTTTGAGTTCGCACTGCACAAACAAGTTATAATTTCCGCAGACATCAAAAACATTCTTCTCACAATATGAAGGGGGCACATGGACAAAATCATTTCTTACGTGAGATATTGTCACGTCTGGGAATCACTGATTAAATAATTAAGAAATTTGGTAGAAAATTTAAATACTTATTTGAGAGATTAACTACATTGTTAAAAATTAATTTTTTTATTTGATGATTAATCCTTCTGGTTAAAAATTAATTTCTTTGGTCGAACAGTTAACTATTTGGTTAAAAATTTGTTGGTCGAAAATTTGGCTATACAAGTGTAGGTAGTAAACTGATTTTTTTTTAGTTGAAGATTTAATTATGGGATAATTAATTCGTTCCTTTTGAATAGCGTTAATCCTCTTGTTCCAAATTTAAATACATGGTTAAAAATGTATGTACTTTGATGATAATTTGTCTTTTGTGGCCTGAATTCAATCTTTTTCGTCAAAAATGAAACATTTTAATTTAAAACTAATCTGTTTTATAGTTGAAAATCTAATTGATTTGTTGTGAATGCGTCTCTTTTTATTCAAATCAACTTTTATAAATTAAAATTTTTTAACTTTTTGGCTGAAATATCAACAATTAGGTACATTTTCCGTTGAAAATTCCTCTTTTTGGACGATAATTAATGTTTTTAACTTGTAATTTAACTGTTCCATTTTTTAAAAAATGTATTTTATTTTTAGTTAAAACTCTCAGTTGAAAATTTTACTGTTTTTTATTGCAAATAAAAGTATTTTTTGGTTGAAATATTAATTATTATATTTTTTATTGGAAATGCATCTTTTTACGTTTAAAATTCAGATAATTTATTGAAAATTCGTTTTTCATTATTTAGAAATCATTTTTTTTAATTAAAAATTTAACAATTTGGTTGAAAATTCAACTTTTTGGTTTGCAAATTTATGTGATTTTCAGAACATTTGTCTTTAAAAAAAAAAAAAAATTTTTAAATTGAACTATATGGTCACAAATTTATGTATTCAGATAAATATTGAACTGCTTTATTGAACCCAAAAGACAGGTTTTTGCGCGGGCAGATTATTTGGCATAAATTTAATATTTTTTTTACATGCCACTGTTTGATTGAAAGTGAATCTATTTTACTTTAGGATCAAACTATTTTGTTAAAAATTCGTCTTTTTGATTCACGTCAAATGTTTCTATTTAAAAAATGAAAATCTTGCCTTGGTTGAAGGTTAAACTACTTTGTTCATTCATAGAAAACCTTCAGATTTTACCAAAGCTCCTCTTATCCCCAATCGTCTTACGTGATTTTTGGATAACCGCTTAATTCACAAAAAAAGTTTAGTCAGCAAACATTATGTAAGATGGGGTTGGGAGAGGTCCAAACTTATGGCCCCTTGCTTGACATGCATAAAACAAAATAAACATTTTTTGAATAGAAAATACCCGAATTTAAAGAAATGACATTTTTGCTAATTTAAAATAAAAATTTATCTCAAAAGTTATATTTTTGTAGCATTTATTAGCCTAAATAATACATAAAAAATAAACATGATTTTCGTACCCACAGGCAAAATTGATTAAATTCTTAAAATTAAACATGTTTGACCCCATTGCGACATCGCAATCACTTTTGGTCAGAAAAATTTATTTAACTATAAGAAAAACTCATTTATAAAAAATTTGTTTATAAAAATGTTTGTAAAAGCAGTAATCGTTAACTAATTCTGATTTTTTTTGCAAATTATGAGTGTTATGAAAAATATTAGCAACTAGCGTGAGGCAAACAGTTTTTTCTATGAGAAAAAAACACTAATAGGAATTTGTTTATAAAATTTGTTTATAATTATTAAATTAAATATTACTAGAATTAATTATGTTCTATGAATGCATGTGCAATAATTTCGGGTGATAGTGAGTTTCTATCTGTATTTCTTCTTGAGTTAAAAATTCACAAAGCTGAAAAGTCCAATTTTGTCACTTTATTTGCTTAAATATTGTTGCCCTCTGGAAAAAATAAAAAATAGCAAACTACGATTCTCTTAAAAATTTAATGCTGAGCATTCATAAAAAAAAACATTTTATCGGTTAAGAAATACGACCTGTGAGCGATTATGAACAGTAAAGTCCTATTCCAGACCACTTTTTTTGGTTAATTTAGCGGATATTCAAAAATTACGTAAAACGATTTGGGGTAAGAGGGGATTTGATAAAATATTACTGTTTGTCATGAATGAACGAAGTACTTCAACTTTCAACCAAGGAAAGGTAGTTTACCGGAATCAAAAATACGAATTTCCAACAAAATAGTTCAGTCCCTAAGTAAAACAGATTCATTTTCAATCAAGCAGCTGTATTTTTTAATAAAAAAAAATTTTCAACCAAATAGACGGCTTTGGCATAAATGACAGAAATTTTTAACCAAATAGTAGTATTTAAAAACTAAAAATGACCAAATAGTTGATTTTCTACCAAATTGTATAATTTTAAAGCCAAAAAGACGATTTTTTAACAAAGCAGTTGCATTTTCAACCAAAAAAATATAAATTTTTAACTGGGCAAATATAAATTTTCAACATGATGATTAAATAAATTTTCATCTAAATACATAGATTTGTAACCATATAGTTATATTTTTATCTAAAAAGATTATTTTTCTACTGAAAAAGACGTACGTTCCATAAATTAGATAAATTTGCAACTAAAAAATTGAATTTTAAACCAAATTGTTGAATTTGAAGTTAAAAAATTAGTTTTCAATCAAATAAAAACAAATTTTCAACAAAAAATGTACTAGTTAATATTTCAACTAAAAAATACTTTTATTTTAAATCAAAAATAGTTGAATTTTTAACCGATAAGATTAATTTTATACAAAAAAATACAAATGAAAATATGAGCCTCATTCTCGTACCCACAGGAAAATTTTATTAAATCTTGAAAATGAAACATGTTTAACCCCACTGCGACACCGTCAGACAATTTTTCATTTTAAAAAGTCAAAAGAGATGTTTATTTGTAATAGAGCTAAAAACTTTTCAGCAATAGCAGTTTTCGACTTTTAAAAATCTGGTAAATTAGAATTTAAACAAATTTAAAAAATTAATTTATCAAAATTTTTTAGAATTTTGGGCAATAGTCTAATTGAAAGTGGGCCCTCGAAACATAGAATCCTGTTATAAAAGAAGAAATATCATCTCAGCAACAATATAACTAAGATCTCTATTTATACAGTTCAAAATCTTAAGCCAACAACAGAGGCCTAAAATTAAGATCAGAATTATTTCTAGTGTCAGTAAACACTGCAAACCTGTGAAACATAAAGATTTTTTAGAGAAAATATCGGGAGATCGGAAAAAATAACAACATAACCTGCAAAATGTCAAAATTGCGCAAACGATTTTAGCTGATTTTGATACTATTTACACTTTCCTCTTCTGCACCTGTATTAACACTGTGAGATTGCATTTAACTAGTCCCCCTTAAAACTCTATTATACTATTTTAAAGAAAGAAAAATATAGTACACTAAAATCCGATATCAGCCGATATTCTCTCGCGAAACTACATGTGTAGTACACGGCACCCGTCTCGTGTCTCCTAAAAAAATTAAATCCTTCGACTTCGCGTGCATCATGGATTTCGCTCAACGAGTCGCGTCTGTGTGCGTCGTGTATGTATATACGTGATTTGAGATCAGTAAGGATAAAAGTACCCGAAATGTCCCGCAGAGGTGCCACCAGACTGCTAGTTTTCGCTCCTATGGAAGTGTTTACTCTCGGTTTTTCTCTGCCTCTACACTTCTATCCCTCATCATCTCCTCTCCTACGTCCGGCCTTATGCTGCGACCCTCGATCTAGCGACTACTTATTCTTCAAGTGCTAACATAAAATTATATTTTAAGTAAAAATAAGAATTTTCACATTATTATGAATATTTTTTTTTAATGACTTTGCCAAATATTATTTAAAAAATGCTTGAATTTTGCTTGTTTCATACGTAAAAGATTATGTAAATTGCGGTATCAGTTTCAACGAATTTAATAAATAGATTTTTTCTTGAAACTGTCGCTAATAAAATGCCAGTATCTGATAAGGCTGAGCTTGACGTTTATACAATCTGCGATAACGTTTATAATATATATGTATCATAAAATCTGCCGAAGAATTAGAATATTCATTATAGTTACAATGTTAATAAAATTTTCTATTTATAAATTAATTAATTTTTCCTCCAATCAGAAAAGATGAGGTTTGTTTCTACTTTTGTTTTATGCTTAGGGATTTCACTCATGTCTATTGGTGACTGTAATAATGTAATATACCTATTATTTTACATTTATTTTTTTATCTATACGCAAATGAGAATGTGTACAACTTAATCTACATTCTATCTTAATTGCTGTTTTATTTCAAACTTTATTTCAATATGTCCAAAGAAATAGATTTTGAAAAGTGTCTCTATTGATAAAGGATTTGTACCGTACGAGGATGTGTGCATTAGGGTGAACCTGCAACACTTGGCTAATTTTGTTTTATTCTTTTTGCTCACAGATGCTTGTTTCAATTCAATGTTAAAAAAAATTATTTAGCCTAAATTTTAACAAAATTGAAGTTGTCTATATGATTAACCTTAAACCTTGAAAAACCTCAGACCTTAAAAACAACGACGGTTTACCTAATAGCACCCCTATTCCTGGTGTTCCTCGTGGAGGACGGTCTTATTCTCCTGAACTGTCTCTTCATCTTGCCATACCTCATACTCCAGTTTCTCGGGTCAGAACTACTCCTTCTGCCGAGCCTTGTCTTCGTACTATGCCTAGGTCTCCTCCTGCCAGCCGCTCTGCTTCTTGACGCCTGGGTGGACTTAGAATTGAATAACTCAAATCTGTTCGGCTCATTTCTAACGTGAATCCGAACCGGCGATTCTAAATTCGAAGATATACTGTTCCTCGCGATGCACCAATTAAAGTGATTGGAAAATATAATGTCCTTATGCCTATACCAGCCGAAGAACAAACTGTATTATCAACGTCAAATGTTAAGGTCTTTACAAAATTGGACGATATAATACAATACTTTGTCAAATATATGCAATACGAAATTGCTTTTAAAGAAGGGTAAAAATTAACATGGACAGCGACGAGGTTAAATATATGACTACTGGAGAAATAGCGAAATCTCCCTTAGGCAAAAATTGCCCAATCTCTGGTCATTTTAAAAAAATAATGGTAGACGAATCTCGTCCACCTCGCTAATTCAACTACTTTTAAATGTGAATTAAATTAACATTTGTCGAAGTAAATGGCTACCAACTACAATAGTAACAAAAAACCGCAAATCTATTCACTGAAGTGAACTATAGGCCTTGAACTTTTTTGGGATTGACTGCACACTTCTTAACCTATTTTAATAAAAATTAACTATGAGCCGCAAAATACAAAAAGATATTATGTTTGTAAAAAGTTGAGCTCAATAACCTTATAACCTAAAAATTTGCCCTTTGGAAAATTGTATAAAATTTAAGTGTATTACATTTGTCTAGGGCCACAGACAAACCTGTGAAACCGATTGAAACAAAATTTTAATTGAACTTGCACGGCACCATTTTCTAGTGCTCCTTTTCAGGTATTTATGATACTTTCCTTAGTCAAAAAAATTTTAAGAATTTTATAATAGCAAAAAATTTGTCTTTGATTTTTTTCTATGTCTACAACAAAATTCATGGTACCGATTAGCGTAAAATTTTATCTGTTGGTATGCGGTAATATTTTTCATGCTATTTTTAGAATTTTTTTAATATCTTAAATTTTTTTAATTTTGTGTAAATTTTATAATACAATTCTTTGTAAAATTGTATAGATCTTGTCACATGAAATTTAATTTATTAATTTCAGTGTTTACTCGCATTATAAAATTCTGGCTATTCGTATATCGAAAGTGCTGTACAAATAGCCCCCTTTTCTATCTCCCGTTATTCGTACCCAAAATTTCAGAGCGTATAGACATGTCGTTTTTAAAATAATAGCTGTACACTATATATGTATCTAATAAAATCTTCATCAATGAAAAACGTACATACAACGTACATCCAATTTGCAAATAAAAATGTTTCATTGTGCAGTAACAATAATTTGTTTTATTGGAAAAATCTAACCAAAATTATGTACGATGAAGAAACTTTTCAATTTTAGTAATATTTTGAGCAAGAAATTGTATGGGGTTTTTTTCTAAAAAATTTGTTTAAATTAATCAAGAAGTACGCTTTGATTTCAAAAAGAAAATAAACGAGAAAATATTCAATCAAAAATGTGAAATTAGATCGTATTAATTAGTAATTAGTTATAGTAATTACCAGTAGTAATTACCTCCATGTAAAACAGTCAATAAATTTGTTCACTGTAAATAGTCTAAAGTGAAAAGTACCAGGAGTGGATTTTAGAACTTGAAAAATTCTTACCTGCAAAACTCCTTGAATAAACACTATGAAATAAACATCTTACTATTAAAAAGTTTTTTATTTATCAAGATATTATTTATGTTTTATACATTACAGAATAAATTAAGAGATTTTGAGGCACTTGTTGAAGACTGTACCAATTATTTTATAGATTTAAAAGATTTAAAGGATTTCCAAGATTTGAAAAAAGGTACAGTACCAGATTTCAAATATTTCAAATATTTTGAAGATTTTAAAGATTTGAAACGATTTCGAAAGGTCTTGAAACATTTTAAAAAGTTTCAAAAGATTTCAAACAATTGAATGGTTTTAACAAATGCAAAAGATTACACAATCGAAGATTTAGGAAAAATTTGAAAAATATTTTTTAATATTTTAAAGATTTCCAGGATTTTCAAGATTAAAAAAAATCGTAAAAACTAAACTTAAAAGATTGCACAGAACTTCGCTGAAGATTTCAAACATTTCATGCAGATTTCACGGATTTCAAGATGACGTACACACCAGATCTTAAACATTTTCTCCAAATTCTAAACATTTCACAAAAACTTTAAAACTTCCAACAGATTTCAAGAATTAGGAAAATTCCAAAAAGGGTATAAATCAGATTTCTAAGATTCCGAAACATTTCACAGATTTAAAAAGATTTTCAAATTTTTTAAAAGATTTCAAAACATTTCACAAAGATTTAAGATATTTTGATGATTTCAAATTAACACAAGAGACTTAGGAAAGGTTTCACAAATATTTTAAAGATTTTATAAAAATTTCATAAATATTTCGAAAGAATACAAAAATATCAAAGATTTCAAAAACGGTACAGTACACCAGATTTCAAATATTTCAAAACATTTTAATTATTTTAAACAATTTCAGATATTTTTAGAATATTTTAAAATATTTCACAAAGTTTTAAATATTTCAATGATTTCAAACGAATACACAAGATTTTAAAAACAAAGATTAAAAAAAGATTACAGAAATACCTCAGACATTTTATAAATATTTTAAAGGTTTCAAAAAAAAATTCACAGCAATTTCAAGACTCCACAAATATTTTACAGAATGCATGAGGATTTCAAAAGATTTCAACAAGGGTACAGTACACCAGATTTTATAGATTTCAAAGTATTTTGATGCTTTTAAACGATTTTTATAGATTTGAACAAATTTGAGAAGAGTTCAAAAGATTTCAGTGATTTCAAACGAACAAAAAAGATTTTACAAACAAAGATTAAAGAAAGATTACAGTAATATTCCAAAGATTTCGTAAAGATTTTTAAGGTTTTCACAAAAAAATTCACAACGATTTCAAGGATATCAAAAACTTTACAAGAATTTGAAAAGATTCCAAAAGATTTCTCAAAGATATGTTTTATTGAATAATAATAATAATAATAACAATCATAGCAATAATAAAAACCTGTTTTATTCCATTTATAAATGATTCCATGTGAAAAATTGTGCAAGAATGAAATGTTGGCCTTAGAACAGTGATTACAGAGGAGGAAATATTAGTCATGCAAAAATCATAAAAGTAAGCAAATTCTAAAAATAAAGTTTTGCGGCCACCCTAATATGTTAGTTTTACGTAACGAAAAAAATTTCATCAATCTGGTCGACGAAAGCAGTCTAACCTTATTGTTTCAAAATTCCTAAAGATTGGGTGATTCTTGCCTATGGGGGATTCTTTGATTTCTTCTTGGGTCATCACTTTAACCTCGCCGCTATTCATGTTTATTTTTGCCCGTTTTCTACCCTCAGTATATATTCCATGAAGGAATGTACCACATTCCTCCACTATTGCCAAGACGTCACCATTGAATGTTGATAATACAGTATGTCCTCCGGCTGGCATAGGCGCAAGGATATTATATCTTCCTATCACTTGAATTGGTGCATCGTGAGGAAAAATATATCTTCGAATTTCTAATCGCTGGTTCGGATTGGCTTGGGGAATAAGCCGAATGGATCCGAATTCTTCAATGTTAAGAACATGTAGACGAAGATCAGAACGAATGACAAGAGGAGATCTGGACCTGGCACGAAGAAAAGATTCGGTAGAAGGAGAAGACCTGACTGGAGAACGCGGAGAATGACGTCTAGCAGGAGAAGACCTTACAGGATTATCAGAACGTCCGCCACGAGGAACATCAGGAATAGGGGCCCCATTTGGTAAGCACTCGAAATTCGAACTGAAATCTGCAACAAGAACCAAAGGATTTACCATAATTCAGAAAATTCTTTAAAAACGTAAACTGAAGGATATAAAGTTAACTCGTTTGACAGAATTGCACAAAAAGACTTCTATCGAGAGGAATGTTTCTAAAAGTCAGAATGGTCGGCTCATTAAAGACTTTTCTTGATAGAGATTTTCCAGTCTCCTCCTCATAAGAAACAGTAAGATTTTATTAAACTCCGCTACCCCCAAATCGACTAACGTAATGTGTGGATGACCCTGTAGAAGTTTGTCATACATGTACGCGCATATATAGTACGAAAACTTACGACAAACCTCAATGAAGTTTAAGAAAAAATAACAATTAGGATAAAATTTATATTCAATTGCACAAAATTTGATTTGCGCACAACTCAAACAACGTAGATAAAACTATAGATATATTGTATTATTATATTCACCAATAGAATTTAGCATAATCCCTAAGGAGAAAAGGAGCATAGAAGCAATCCTCATCTTTTCTAATTATAGGAAAAGCTAATAAATATATTATAAATACTTTGATTCACAATTTAACTAATGAATATTTCCGTTCTTCATCAGATTATACAGTATATCTTATATTCGTTATCTCATAGAGGATAGGCGTCAAAGTTGGCCTTCTTAGATATTTACATTTCATTACAGTGAGTTTTAAGGTAAAAAGTGTAATTACTAAATTTTTTAAAACTGATATTACAATTTGTATATTTTTTTATAGATTAGCGCAATCATTTTTTAAGTATTTAAAAATTTCTGATTTAGAATAGAGAAGTTTAGAAATAAAATTATAATTCTTGTTGTTTTGCGCACTTGTCAATGAAATAATTTCTCATTTCCTTCAAAATCGTTTTCCATTTTCGTTTTCCATTTTCATATTTTCTTTTGCTTTTATTTTATTCTTGCTTTCTCCTAATAATACTCTTACTTTTCTGTATTATATCCCTATAATCATTTTCTAGTCTGATTCTCTCGTCATCACTGAAGCATGTAATATTCAGCTTTCTTAGATTTAAGAAAGAGCGTATCTAAACGCTTGTTTCTTTTCTTTAATGGCTAGTACGTTTTCATTATTCCACCAAACATCACCAGTCATTTTTCTTACAATCGCAGTACCACACACTTCAGTCACACTCCTAACAATGATATCCCTGAACGAAGTCCATGCGTCCTCTATATCTTTGTTGCGTATTAGCGTCTCTTAAGTTGTATTATCGATTAGTATTTGTATTTATTCATCATTTGTATCTGTGCGTTCAGAACCTTTTATATCCTTGTATCTCTTACTAGCTCTTTTAGTCTCTCATCTGCAATAACAGAGTCAATCATACTGCGGCTAACGCCTCTGCACTAGGTGTACAAGTGGATAATTTTGTGCTCAAATCAAGTATTTGTAATAAAAAAGCCCTTTTCTAAGCATAAGCTAACCATTTTTTTCCGCTATCTTTTGTTATTAGATGTCCAAAATTACCTACCTATCACCCTTTCCTAATCTCAAATTGTACTCTAGCCCGTCTATTCATGTCTTCTAGTAGAATGAGTCTTTCCCAAGATCGCAAGGGCCTATAGAATCATTAAAAATTTTAAGATTTAATCCAGAAGGTTTTTTTTAACCCTACCTTTTTCAGCATCAACTAGGCAGCAGCACGCTAAGATAAATCATCTTCTGATTCCCACTTTCATTATAACTTACAAAAATCTGGGAGATACAAATTTATAAAACTTGACATGCATTTATGCTCTTTCATTCATTATTAGACCGACTCCTTGACAAGCATGTTATTCGCTATCTACTCCTAGCCACAATTCGAGTCCGTGCTTTAACTTCCCATCTTCTGTTCTTCTACGGTCGCATTTCTTTTTCTTTGTTTTCGGTGTATATATAAAATATCCAACTTTCTTAAATGCATTACTTCTTGTCATAAACACCCAATCTCCATTCATCGCTTGCATTTTGCGTTTGCCTTTACCCCGATGCATGCCTCTCGTCAACCAAAGTTTGAATCCATACCAAAGCTACTCAATTGCTTGTATCATTCATTGTTTCAAGTATACGCCTAACAAAAAGCTTGATGACAGAAACGTATTTTGTGTGTAAAACTAATGTCCAAAATAATTAGCTAGTCATCGTAAGATAGTGAGTAAGAACCGGAAGAGTCATGCTTGGTTTGTGTTGTATGCTGAGGAGATCACCAGCATTTAGCAGATTTTCAGTAAAAGGGAAACTGTGCAAATTTCTCCAAAGTTTTCGCAATTTTTCCCAAGTTTCATATGTTCCCATCTGCCTATCCTCGGCCTATTTCTAGGCACGCTACCAAAAACATTTTTTTTAAATAAATTGAAATATTATTTCTACCTCTAACCCAAAAACTAAATTTCAGCTGCTAAAAACTGAATATGGAATTAAATTAAAATAGATTCAAATATTTTTCCTGGTTGTATTCTTTTTTGTTTTCATTTTAGTAGACACTAAATCTCAACGATATTTATATGAAATAAATTAATGGAAGTTTGAAAAAATACTTATCTTGACGATGATTAATTGTGCAAAACACCAAAAATACTGCAAATGCTAGAAATTTGGCTTACACATGTGCAGGGACTTTTAGCTAGACCGCTGTCGTTGTTAGCCCACAACGGCTGTTTTTGCTTTCAGAAAAAATAATTTCAAATCGAGTCACAGTATTACAGTCAAGTTAACTGATTTAAACATCTAGAATATTTTTTTTTAAATCTTTGGGAAAACTTCTTAAATCTTAGGAAATTTTTAAAAATCCTTCAAATTGTTTCATACCCCCCCCCCTTCCTTGTCCCAAAAAAGTTTAATATTGCTTATTATTCAATGTGTAGGTATGTATGTATACAGGTAGTGTCTCTACGTCACGCATTCTTCCTTTTCCCAGCTCCCCCTTCCTTTTCTTATATCCGTACGTTTAGGCTGAACCGTGTAAAAAAGGTAGATAAACGTACGGACTAAACGTACGTTTAGACTTGGACATGCATATAAGCTTAAAATATTGTATTGCCATTTTGACACACTTCCATACTATAACTCTGATGGACATAATTAAATGAAGAGAATTAAAGTACAAAATATTATCGCACTTTGAATA
>JAUELO010000366.1:5385268-5404643 GCA_032357855.1 Amphibolips quercusostensackenii
AGTTATAGATGATCATTAGAAAAATAAAATGAGGCCTGGATCATCAGGATTGAATAAGAATTGTAACTTTTCCCTAAACCGAAAGCAAAAACTAAAACTCTAAATAACTACTGTTAAATAAACAATTTTAACCTGCATTATTTTTTTCTGAGGCACGCTTGGAAGCCTCTGTCAAGATTTACAGAAAGTAATAATAGATCTATTGTTGTTGATTTCATAAATCATTAAAAATATTGTTGACTTTTGAGATTGGTTGCACGTAGTGTAGCATCCCTAATAGCAAGCACTCTTTTTTATACATGGTATATCATACCCTATAAATTATACAATTTTCTTTGGAGACGGCTTAAATTAAAGGGCTTGACATGCAGATGGATAATTAAAAATAAAATTTGCCACGCCCTACTGATGTTTTTTTGTTATCAAAGATTAAAGAATAAGAAAAATGAAGAAATTCCTTTTCTTAGTCGACTATGCTGGAAGCTTTTCTATTAGTCCGATTTCTTTTAAAGATAGTTTAAACTGAAGAATTATGCATATCGAGGTAAACTAAGAAATAAAATTAGCTACGACAAGGTGTCAATTTTTATTATCAGTGGATAAAAAATATTAAAAGATAAGAAGTTTCGTTTTCAGTTAAAGGAAACTTTACTTTCATTCCACTATTTTTCAAGGATGCTTTAAATCGAACGTCTTAAAATTTAGACGTGCATTACAAAATAAACTTTGCTGTATTATAGCATTTTTCTATATCAGCGAATAAAAAATTAGAAAAATCAATACACTGTTTATCTTAGTACAGTATGCTGAAAGCTTTTCTTTTGAACCATTTTGCTTGGTGACTGTCATTAAAAAATAAAATTTTCTTTAGTATCGTGATGTTTTTATTATAAGAGGTTAAAAAAAAAGAAAAATAAAGAAATTTCTTTACAGATGAATATATATTGAAAGCTTCTTTATTAGTCCGGTCTTTTTGAGATGGATCAAATTAAAGGAAGCTTTTCTTTGAGTTTTATTTTCTTAGGAATTTTCCTTAGAGTTTTTGCTGTCCTCGCCCACATCAAAATATCTCTTCTAAATGTGCCCTATGATGGTCCGGAAAAAAACTCAAAATGATTAAATTTAGTAGAAATGGTACTGAAAAGTTTCCTGGTAGCATTACGAATAAACTTTTTTTAAATTTTGCAATTTTTTGTTAAGCGGAAAATTCTGTTTTTAATTTTTTTGGTGGAAGTTTATCGAAGTTGATATCATCAGACTAAAAAAAAAATACAATTTTTTTCATCAATATACATGTTATAATATTTCACAAAATTACAAAAAATACAATTTTGTTCATTTGTACCAAAAGTTTCTTTTTGTGCACCAACCTTTTAAACTGAAGGTACAAATTATATTTATTATTTGACCCTAAGAATAAAACCTTATAGTTTCAGAAGGGTGTCCATCCGTCCACCAGTCATGCTTTTTTCCTAGGAGAGGACATGAGAAAAAGGGAAATAAGAAGAGTGAAATTACGTGAAGTTGAGTGAAATAAGGGAAAATAATAGGAAATAAGGAGAAATAAAGGTAGGGGTAATAAGAAGACAGGAGCGGAGGGTAGTGAGAAGAAATGAGGATGAGCGGGGGGAAGGTAAATAAGAAGGCATGATGGTATGGAAGTGAATCAGAATAGGAGAATTAAGAACATAAAGAAGGAGAAGTAGAAGAAGTGAGGAAAAGTGACGGAAGGGGACCCAAGAATAGTAAAAGAAAATTAAGGACGGGCGTGGAAGAAATAAAGGAAAATAAGGGGAATGGAAGTAAAGAATTTGAAGCAAAATGATTGATAGAGAAAGTTGGGAAAATCAGAGGTGCGGAAGTAGACAAAATGGAAAGTAAAGGTGAATAGGGTCAGGGAAAATAAGAGGAAATGATCGGAGGGGTAAAAGGGGAAGAGAGAATGAAGAATAAAAAAGGAAACAAGGATAAAAAATAAAATAAAAAAGAAGTTAGTGAAAGGAAGTAAAGGAATTGATTAGAAGTGAGGGGAGGTAGTGACGGTGGCTAGTAAGGGAATTGAAGGGAGGGCTAAGAGGACAGTGCGGGTGAGTCCAGGGCGGAAGAGGACGTAGAAAAAGTGATGAAAAATGAAGGAATAGTTGTAGAAGTAGTAAGAGGAAATAAGAGAAATTAAGGGAGAGAAAAAATGATTGATGGAGAAAGTAGGGGAAATAAGAAAAGCGGAAGTAAGGAAAATGATAAGAGGGAAAGTAAGGGTTAGTGGAGTGAGGAAAAGTTAGAGGAAATAAGCGAAGGGGTAGTAGAAGGAATAAGATTAGGGTAAAAAAGGAAATAAGGGAGAAAAAATTAAGGTAAGAAAGTAGAGGAAGCGAGAGAATGTGGAAAAAAGGACTAGAAGTGAGGTAAGGTAGAGATTTTGGCTCGTAAGAAAAGTGAAGGGAGAGCTAGTAGGGCAGTGCGGGTGAGTAGAGAAGGAAAAGTGAAGACTGGGAAGGGATGTCTAGAAGTGAGATGTTTGATGTAAACTTAGGTAGAGGGGGAAGTTAAGGAGAATGAGTTTGGGAAAGGAGGAAATGCAAAGGATAGAGTGTAGGAGAGGAGAAGTAGGGGTGAAGAGATAAACGTAGGGTAAGTAGGGAGAGTAAAGAATAAAAAGTATAGGAGAGGGAACATTTAATAATATCACTTTTCGTGTAAAGCTTACGCTTTTTAGTTGAAAATTTAACTATTTGTTTGAAAACGCATATTTTTTTATTGAAAATGTATCTTTATTGATAGAAAATTGACTTCATAGTTAAAAATGAACTTTATTGTTAAAAATTAATCTCCTTTAGTTTGACAGTCAACCAGTCATTTTATGAAAGGAAGTGAGAAAAGACAGTGATGTTGGCTAGTAAAGGAAGTGAAGAGAGGACTAGTAGAACAGTGCGAATGTATAGAGGAGAAAAAGTGATGACAGGGGAAGGAAAGTAGGGAAAGTGAAATGTTAGCCGGAAAAGCGTGGAGAGAGGGAATACATGGGCACAAAATTTCGGGAAGAGAGTAAAAGGGAATAATGAAGTGTGAGGAGGGGAAAAAGGGAAGAAAAGGGGAAATCAGGGAGAGTTGAAAATTCAACTACTTGGTTGAAAATGCATCGTTCTTGATTGAAAATTAACTTTATGGTTAATGATGTATCTCCTCCGATTTAGCAGTCAACCAGTCATTTAATAAATGGCCCTTTAGGGAAAATAGAATATGAGGAATATTAATGCACTTCCCTCTGAACAAAAAACGACCTGTTTTCTTTCCTTTCTCTCTGATTAAACTTTTATGCTCACTCCAGTACTATTTCTGATAGGTACACCTTAAGATAAATTCGAGTAGTAAAAGGGAAGATACCCTTATTGTTTGATTATTTCTCGTGACATTTATCGCTGGTTCGCACAATCATGCGTATGTGCAGTGTGCACGCCAGAATTCGCAGGCGTCGCGACGCCTGCGTCTAGAGGCCGTCAGTATACCGCTGACCGCGCCAGACGCTAGACGTCCGGCCAATCGTCGATCTATATCACTCGCGACATTTCTAGTGCATCGTGCGATTGTTTACATTCGTTGAAAGAAAAATTATAATTTAAAAAATTAGGTCCCTCGGAGTCAAGTGGAAAGAACTTTGATAAGCAGCTAAAACTTATAAAAAACAAAATTGTTTTTTATAAAAAAAAAAGTTGAAAACAGTGCCTGGAAATTATTTGCGGAAAACTTTTTGCATCTTTCTTTATGAAATCGGTAATTCTACTTTACTAAAAATATTTACATAATTAAAAAATTGCATTCCCATGAAAAAAAAACAGAAATAACAGCGCTTTTACAGTTCAATTGTTGGAAAAATAGTGGAATTCGTCTTAATAAAAAAGGGATTTTTTTTTTTAATACTAGTGCATTAAACAAAAATCCTCTTGTTACCAATTTTATGATTTTATTATGTAATGTGTTATGAAATTTATTTTTAGATTTTTTTAAACATCATGAACAAAAGATAACATTCTAATTTTTAATAGTTCTTCAGTATTTAAAAATAGTTATTTTTTTCAACATTTGTCTGCACATCTATGATTTGTTAACAGATGAGAAAAATGATTTCGGTTTTCCTTTTAAAAGTCTCGCCAGGAAATTCGCCTTTAAATTTAAATTAGGTTAAAAAATAATTGAATCTTCGAAATGTTCCAAAAAACTCCAAACAATGTCTTAATTTTTGAAGATTTCCAAATACTTCAGAAGAGAATTTTGGAGGATATTTAGACAATTTTTTTTATTTTACAACATTTTGATTAATTTTAAAAAAACTGAATTACTTCGAAACGTATTCACAGGTTTTAGATGTTTTCAAAACATTCAGAAATAATTTCAATCTGAAATAGATTTCGAAAAATTAAAAACAATATCTAGGTTTTTGAAGACTTCGAAAAAAGCAGCTTTTTAAAAATTTTAAAAAGGTTTTAAGAACATTTACAACTTTTCTTCAGGTTGCAAGAACAATTTCAAATGACTTTTTATTTTGAAAAATTTATCTTGCGAGAAAATTAAAAAGATTTTAAAAGATTTCTAAATGGTTTTCTAAAACTCCTAAAAAAAATTTTGAACCAAAAATTTTTTGATTTGCTAAGATTTAAAAATATTAGAAAAAAATCGAAAAGCCTTAAAGTACAATTAGAAAAAAAACTTAAAACATAGTGTCAACAAAGAATTCGAAAGATTTAAGGCGATTTTTTTAGAATACAGAAGTTTAAAAAAATTTTATCATTTTGAAAGATATTTAGAAGGTTTGAAAATCAAAAAAAATTTCAACTTTCAAAGAAATGAAAATTTTCTTAAAAAAATTTAAATTTTTGAAGGCTGAAAAAAAATAATAAGCTCTTTAAGAATTTTGAAGTCATAAAAAAAATTTGAAAAATTTCTTAAGTATCCTGGGAAAACTTTAATTGATTTTTTATTTTGAAAAATTACTTTTAAACAAAAATTGTAAAAGATTTTCAAATATTTTTGAACATTTAAAAAAATATCTTGAAATGTTGATAAAAATGTAGGTACAGATAAAAAATTTGTTGGTAGCGGTAAATTGAAATTAACCGACACAAATCTAAACATAACGAAGATTTTTTTTAATTTTTAAATGAAATTTTAAAGCTTTTTTAGCATTTAGAAGATTTTAAAATAATGATTTTTTTCAAGATTCCCAGAAAAATTTAAAATAATTAATTTTTTAAAACTAATTTCAACAAAATATTTATAATAAATTAAAAAATATTTTAAATGATTTCCCAAAATTCCGAAAAAGAATGTAGAAGATTTTAAAGCAAAATTTTTCAATTCAGCAAGATTACAAAATTTAAGAAAAATTCAAATAAGTTTAGGATATTCAGTATTTTTTAAAGAATACAAAAATACTTTTGTTTATAAAAAATGGAGATTATAGAAGACTTCAAAATAAAAATCTGAAGTTGTTTGAAACATTTTGAAACGTATAAAAAAAATAGTAATAAAATTTCTTATGATTCAAAGTGATTCTTTAATTTCAAAAAATAAAATAATAATAATAATAAATAAATAAATAATAAAATAAAATAAACTCGAATTCTTTCTAAAATTATTTTAATACTTTAATTATTATTAAGAAATTATTTTTTCTTTAAACTAGAATCTGGTTAAAATTTGATTTTTTTTTTGACTGAAAAATCTTCTTTGGTTCAAAATTTAATTATTTTGCTGAAATTTTCATTTGACATATTTGCAATTATCAAAAATCTTCGATTTTCTCAAAAATCTTAGGAAAATCATAGTTATACAACTGAAACTAAAGAACACAAAATTACAATTTTATATTTAACAATATAAAAAAAATTTACAAATCATTTCAGATTTTAATTTTTTTATTTTTTATTAGAAGAACGAGTCATCGGATTCATTATGTCAAATATTTTTGAAAATTTTTAAAAGAATTAAAGAAATTATTTTCAAAAGGATTGTTTAGTCAATCGAAAATCCAAAAGATTTACAGTGCATCGGAACTTACAAGTAAATAATAAAAAGATTATAAAAAATATCTTGAAGACTTTTAATACATTTTTTTATAATTTTCTAAATTAAAAATGGTGTACACAACATGGTAAATAATCGTAATTTTGTGTTTTAAAATTACAACATTTTTTTCTATAAACAAATGAAAAAATTGTGCCTAAAAATTATTTCCGGAAATCTTTTTCCACCTTTTTTTAACAATATATAATTTAAAAAACAAGTTCTACTATTAATTATTATAAATTTCAAACTTCTGTCAAAATTACTCCTATTCAAGTAACTATTATTTCCAAATAATAACATTTCGGACATAAAATTGCCGAACTGAAATAATTAAAAAATTGTTTTTTAATTAATATTATTCATTTATTAAAAATACAAGCATAATATTTTTTTAAAATTATTGTTCTTGTAATAAAAATATTGTTCTCATGTTGTTCTCTTTTATTGACAATTTTTTTCAATTATTATTATTGTAAATTCAAATAATTAAAAAAAATACATTAAGCGTGCAACTTGTTTTATTAAAACATTTATTACTGTATTTCTAATAAATAAATATGATTGACTAAAAAACATTTTTTTTCTATTGTCAATTTTTTTTAAAAATTTTTTGCGAATTTTTGCAAACGTATATAAGGAGCAAAAACTACCAAAGTTGAATTTATAGTCGCGTATGTGGAACGATTCTAGAGAAAGAAAAATTTCACTTTTTTCTTCCTCGTCTCTGACTCGTTCACTTCGCAAAAATATTCTCAGCTCTACAGATTCACAAGGAAAATATTTTTACTTCCGAAAAGAATCTTTCCTGACCTAGATTTTCTTCATTAATTTTTTTTTATCTTAACAACAAATCTAAAAAAAGAGATAAACAAACGAAAGGAATATATGAATGTAACAAAACCACTGAATGAAATGAGCAAATTTTATCATTTTGCTTTGAAATTCCGATAAAGTACCTTTCTGTAAAACTGTCCATTTTCATCCAACTGAAATAATAATTTAACCGAGCTTGAATGAGCTGGCTCGCTTTTGTTTGACTGAGGAAATTTTTATTTCAGAGAATATGTCATTTTCGCTTCTAGCAGATAAATTGTCAATTTTCACTATGAATAGAGTTACGCAATGATTTATTGTTTATTAATATCTATAAGCATGTTTAACGTAATGGCATCCTTTATTTAAAAAAGCGTCATTCTTGCGAATTTTAATTTTGACCTTTCCAAAAAAAAATAATTAACAATGTTAACTTTGTTCTAAATTAAAAAACTTGCACTTTTTTTAAGGCAACATTTATTTCCTTACAGGCAAAGACTTTATTTTATTTTTAAAATACCTTTTTTTCTCCCTTTTAAAGTCTCAGGAATAAAGTTACACTTTTGTAAGACTCTCAGAGAAAAGCCAAGTTTCTTCTGAATTCTTCCTTCTCAGTTCAGTATTTACAAAATATACCCTATTCTAGTTTTTTAAAACCTTCATAATGCCTTTAAATTATTAATATAAATTAAAAAATTCGTTGGTATCTTTGAAATTCCGTAAAATACTTTAAATCCTTTGACGTTTTCTGAAATCCCTTGAAGCTTTATAAAACTCTTAAAATTTTTTTGGAATTTTGAAAAATAGCCTAGAATATTTCTACTCTTCTGAAATCCCTTAAAACTTCTTGAAGTTCCTAAAATATATTTGGATTTTTTTAAAATACTTCAAAATATCAAAATATATTGCCAATTTCTTGGAATCTATTAAAATTTAATACAATATTTTTAATTATTCAAAATTCCCTAAAAAATTGTAAAGGTCTTAAAAAGTCTTGGGAATTTGGAATTTCCAAAATACCCTAAGGCCTTTAAAAAACTTTGGAATTTCTATAAATTATTCAAGTCTACTGAAAATTCTTCGGAATCTTTTTAAATTCCCTAACATATTTTAAATCTTTTTAAATTATGTGAAAATTTTGAAAGATTTTGAAAATTGCATAGAATTTTTCAAAATATCCAAAAATATTTTCAAATTTTTTGAGAATCCCTTAAAACTTTTTAAAGCCCTTAAAAATTCCTGGAAATTATGAATTCCCAAAATGCCCTAAAACCTTTAAAATTCTTTGGAATTTCTTGAAATTATTTAAGTCTATTGAATATTCCTGGAAATCTTTTAAAATTCCCTGAAATATTTTAAATCTTTCAAAGTTCAGTGAAACTTTTAAGAGATTTTAAAAATTCTATAGAATTTTTCAAAATACCCTGAAATATTTTCAAATTTATAGAGAATTTCTTCAAACTTTTTAAAGCTTTCAAAAATTCCTGGGAATTTAGAATTTCCGAAATGCCTTAAAATCTTTTTAATTCTTTGAAATTTCTTGAAATTTTTTAATGCTATTAAAAATTCCTAGAAATCTTTTGAAATTTCCTGAAATATTTCAAATCCTTTGAAATTCAGTGAAATTCTTTGAAGATTTTGAAACTTTTATAGAATTTTTTTAAGAACTTTACAATATTTTTGAATTTTTGAAGAATCCCTTTAAAACTTTTAAAGCCCTTTTAAAATTCATGAAAATTTTGAATTTTCAGAATGCCCTAAAATCTTTAAAATTCTTTGGAATTTCTTAAAATTATTAGAGTCTATTAAAAATGTCTGGGAATCTTTTAAAATTCCCTAGAATATTTTAAATCTTTTGAAATTTAGGGAAACTTTTAAAATATTTTGAAAATTTCATAAAATTTTTAAAAATCCCCTGAAATATTTTCAAATTTCTGAAAAATCCCTACAAACTTTTTAAAGATCTCAAAAAGTCATGGGACTTTGAAATTCTAAAAACGCCCTTAAATTTTAAAAATTTTTTGGGATTTCTTGAAATTATCTAAGTCTATTAAAAATTTCTAGGAATCTTGTAAAATTCTCTAGAATATTTTGAATCTTTTGAAATTCTGTGAAAATTCTGAAAGATTTTGAAAATTCCATAAAATTTTTCTAAATACCCTAAAATATTTTCAAATTTTTGAAGAATCCCTTCAAACTTTTTCAAGCCCTTTAAAATTCCTAGGAATTTGGAATTTCCAAAATGCTTCAGAATTTTTAAAATTCTTTAGACTTTTTTGAAATTATTTAAGTATATTGAAAATTCCTGGGAATCTTTTAAAATTTCCTAAAATATTTCAAATCTTTTGAAATTCAGTTAAACTTTTGAGAGATTCGAAAAATTCCATAGAATCTTTTAAAATACTCTAACATATTTTTAAATTTTTGGAGAATCCCTCCAAACTTTTTAAAGCCCTTACAAATTCCTGGAAAACTTTTAAAATTCATTAAAATATTTCAAATCTTTTAAAATTCAGTGGAACATTTTACAGATTTTAAAAATTTCATTGAATTTTTCAAAATACCCTAAAATATTTTCAAATTTTTGGAGAATCCCTTTAAACTTTTTGAAGCTCTGGAAAAGTCGTGTAAGTTTGGAATTTCCAAGATGCCCTAAAATCTTTATAAAAATTTGGAATTGTTAAAAATTATTTAAGTCTATTAAAAAATTCCTGGGCATCTTTTGAAATTCTCTAAAATATTTTAAATCTTTTGAAATTCAGTGAAGCTTTTCAGAGATTTTGAAAATTCGATAGAATTTTTAAAAATACCCTGAAATATTTTCAAATTTTTGGAGAATCCCTTTAAACTTTTGAAAGCTCTAAAAAAAAGTCCTAGGAATTCGGAATTTCCAAAACGCCCTAAAATCTTTCAAATTCTTTGGAATTTCTTGAAATTATTCAAGTCTATTAAAAATTCCTTGGTATCTTTTAAAATTCCCTAAAATATTGCAAATCTTTTAAAATTTGGTGACACTTTGTAAAGATTTTGAAAATTCCACAGAATTTTTCAATGTACCCTAAAATATTTTGAAATTTTTGGAGAATTCCTTCAAACTTTTTAAAGCTGTGAAAAAGTCCTGGGAATTTAAAATTTCTCAAATGCCCTGAAATCTTTCAAATTCTTTGGAATTTCTTGAAATTATTTAAGTCTATCAAAAATTCCTTGGTATCTTTTAAAATTGCCTAAAATATTGCAAATCTTTTGAAGTTCGGTGACACTTTTTAAAGATTTTGAAAATTCCATAGAATTTTTCAATGTACCCTAAAATATTTTGAAATTTTTGGAAAATTCCTTTAAACTTTTTAAAGCTCTGAAGAAGTCTTGGGATTTTAAAATTTCTCAAATGCCCTGAAATCTTTAAAATTCTTTGAAATTTCTTGGCATTATTTAATTCTATTGAAAATTTTTGGGAATCTTTTGAAATTCCCTAAAATATTTTAAATCTTTTGAAATTCAGTGGAACTTTTCAGGGGTTTTGTAAATTGCATAGAATTTTTCAAAATATCCTTAAACATTTTCAAATTTTTGGAAAATTCCTTGAAACTTTTTAAAGCCCTTAAAAAATTTCTGGAAACTTGGAATTTTTGAAATGCCCTAAAATCTTTGAAATTCTTTGGAATTTCTTGGCATTATTTAATTCTATTAAAAATTTTTGGGAATCTTTTGAAATTCCCTAAAATACTTTAAATCTTTTGAAATTCAGTGGAACTTTTCAGAGGTTTTGTAAATTTCATAGAATTTTTCAAAATATCCTTAAACATTTTCAATTCTTTGGAAAATTCCTTGAAACTTTTTAAAGCTCTGGAAAAATCGTGAAAGTTTGGAATTTCCAAAATGCCATAAAATCCTTACGATTCTTTGGTATCTCATAAAATTATTTAAGTCTAGTGAAAATTCCTGGGAATCTTTTGAAATTCCCTAAAATACTTCAAATCTTTTAAAATCCAGTGAGGCTTTTTAAAGCTTTTGAAAATTCCCTAAGATTCTTACAAATACTCTGAAATATTTTAAATCCTCTCGAGAATCCCCTGATACTTTTTTAAATTCATGAAAAGTTCTTAAAATGTTGAAACTCTTGTAAAATGATTCGAATTATAAAAAATCTAGAAAATCAGTTCTCCCACATTTGTAAACAGACCTTTTTAAAATTAAACATTAAAACATCGACAACTGTGATTTGGTAATTTGGTCTTATTTTTATAAATAAAAAAAAGTACGCAACCTATAAAAAAAGCAATTTTGTTACTTACGATGTTATTGCAACGTGTGCCGTTTTTTTATAGATTTAATTTGTTTATTTTCAATGTTATTTTTTACGATTAAAACAAAAACTAGGCATCCTATCAAAGAAATATTAATGACAAATTTGTAGCTCTTTTTTGTATAAGCAACTTTTGTCTATTCATTTTTTCATAGCTCACGTCGTTTGTCTAAAAATTGAATGTTTTTGTTTTTAATTTTATTCTTAAAGATGAAAACCAAAACCACGCATCCTATCAAAAAAATATTAACGATAAATTTGTAGCTCTTTTTTGTATGAGCAGCTTTTGTCTACTCATTTTTTTCATAGCTCATGTCGTTTGTCCAAAAATTAAATTTTTTAATTTTATTTTTGAAAATTAAAACCAAAACTACGCGTTGCGTCAAAAATAATAAATTATACAGTTATACCTCTTTTTGGATGCACACCTTCTGTCTAATTTTTTTTCGAAGCTTGTGTCGTTTGTCTAAAAATTTAATTTCTTATTTTTAATCTTGTTTTTTGCGAATAAAACAAAAACTACGCATTGTATCAAAAAATGATTGCAACAAATGTAAAGTTTTTTTTGGGTGCACACCTTTTGTAGGATTGTTTTTTTCCGTATCTTGCGCCGTTTGTCCCAAAAATTTAATTTTTCATGTTTAATGTTATTTTTTACGATTGAAACAAAAACCGCGCATCCTATATAAAAAATATAAATGATAAATTTGTAGCTCTTTTTTGTATAAGCAACTTTTGTCTATTCATTTTTTTTTATAGCTTATGTCGCTTGCCTAAAAATTTTTTATTTTTAATTTTATTTTTTACGAATTAAACAAAAACTACGCATTTTCTTAAAATTGATTATAGCAAACTTATAGCTCTATTTTAAGTGCACAACTTTAGTCTAATTTTTTTTCGTACCTTCCGTCGTTTGTCCGTAAATTTAATTTTTCATGTTTAATATTATTTTTTACGACTAAAACAAAAACTAAGCATTCTATCAAAACAATATTAACGATTAATTTGTAGTTTTTTTTTTTGTAAAAGCAACTTTTGTCTATTCATTTTTTTCGTTTCTCGTGTCCTATATCAAAAAATTTAATTTTTTTAAATTTTGATGTTTTTTTACTTGTAAAACAGAAATTACGTGTCCTATAAAAATGTGAATAATAGCAAATTTGTAGATCTTTTTTGAATACACAATTTTTGTTAAGTTATCTTTTTTGTATCTTGCCTAGTTTAAACGCAAAATAGATTTTTCATTATTTTTTGTGCCATGAAAATCTAAATTGTCGATTTTTCAATAGAATTCAAAAAGTTGTTATGACAATCTTGCAGAGATTTCAAAAAGCAGCTTTTTTCTTTTCCTGACTTTTTTTATATTGGGCGTTATTTAACTCAAAATGCTAATTTTCAATTTTCTTTTCTGTTTTTAAATGGATTCAGGGGGTCTCGAAACGTGGAACTTTAAAGAAATCAGCGATAGTCAAAAGAAATACCTTCTAATTTTGATGAGAATGTAAAAATCAGAAATAGGCATAGACGTGAATTATTCTGCTGTAAATACCTGCTTTTTACAATACACTGGGACCGCGCTTTACCGACACCTGATATACCGGACGGCGCTTGCAAGATCAGTGGAGTTGCGCAGTTTACGGTTCGGCAGTATAAGAAGCCAGAAGCATTAAGAACCCCAATTTACTGTGAAGGGCATTGAGGGTGTCTCCGAAGCGCCCGGTAAATCGGGGTCCTTGTGTAGTACTATGAACAAGGTGTTGCTAGTTCTCAGGCGCATTAATCCAGAATATATGCGATTAATTAAAAAAAAATATAAGTTGTTATGTGTGATGCATAGGCTAAAAATCAAGCCCTAGAAAGCACCTTAAAATAACCAAGGGCTAAAAATCTCCGCGTTTTCTACCTAAATCCAATTTCCGAAACAAAAAATCATTCTAAATTTCCCTGGGAACCTTATTAAGTTTTTATTTTCTTGAAACCACTAAAAATTCATAAAAATTTTCAGATACTTTTTCCGAAATCATCAAAAATGTACCATTTGTTATAAGTATATTAAAATCTTTACAAATTTTAAGTCAATTTCGAATCTTCAAAACTTTTTGACCTTATAATTTGAGGAATAGTTGTAACCTTCTGAACATCTTTAAAAATGTTTGAAATTTTTTTTTTAATTTAAAAAAATTTTAAAACTGTTCTAAGATCTTTTACTTTTTTTTTGACAACTTTAGAAATGTACTGAAATTTTAAAAAAATATTTAATTAATTGCTTACGAACAATTTTTTATAATAAGAAATCATTTAAAAACTTTCTCAGGAATCTCAAGAAAATTTTTCATTTTCTTAAAACCATTTAAAATCCTTACAAAGCTTAAAACTTTTATTTGCAAATTCTCAAAAATCTATTTTTTTTTAAATAATTTTTTTAAGGTCTCTTTCAATTTTCTTTTATTCTTTGTTTTTTCAATTAAAAAGTAATTTTAAGCTTTCCAAAAAATCTTCAAAAACTTTTTGTATTTTCTTTAAAACTTTCAAAATTCTTAAAAAGCTTCAGGATTTTTTTTTTAATCGTCCAAAGTCAATACAAAAAAATTCATTTAATCTTTCCCAAAAGGTGAGAAAATCATTATAAATATTTTTAAACATTTTTCAATTTCCTTTTAAGATTCCTTTTTTCGAAATAAAAAATTACTTAAAATTCACTATAAATCTGAAATAATTTATAATTTTAGCCTTTCGAAGTTCTTAGAAGGCTTCTTTTTTTAGAATCTTCAAAAACTTACATTTTGTTTGTAAAATTTGTTCAGTCTTTTTGCGTTAAAAATTATTTTTTAATCTTTCCAAAACTTCTAAATATTTTCTTAATTCACACGAATTTTTGCTACATGTTTGTAATATTATGAATATTTTTCAAAATACACCAAAGTTTTCCTAAAATTCTTTGAAATTCTGGTTGATTGAAATTTAAATTGAAAAATAACGAAAATATGTGTTATTTTTTCAAAAAAAAGATTTAGATTTTGCATTTCGTGATCCCAAAAATTTTCTGTTGCCAAAATCCAAATTATCAATTCAAAAGAAAGCCTAAAAACTTAAAAATAAAATCAAATTAATTGTGGGTTCGACTATAGGAACTAAAAGAAATAATCGGCGAAATAAAAATTATTATAATTGTCAATTTCAGAAATAAGACTACAATTTACAATTAATGAGATGAAACAAAAAATAAATAACTACCAAAAAGTAATTTATCTCAAAAATACGTTTTTCTGTCGAGCTTAATAACCCAAAAAAGACCCTTTGTTGTACTTAGCTTCACATTACATAAATCAATAAAATGACGTGGCAACTAGAGCAACCCTCAAATTTCAAGAGAAAGTTTCGCAAACATTAAAAATCAATCAAGAGAATAAAATCGTTAGTAAGAAAGAGAGAGAAATATTCTTTTTCTTTATTCACTTTTTTGGTACACCCACTGTGCCATTTTTGTCACATTTTTCTTTATTTATTTTTTTGGTACACCTACTGTGTCATTTTTGTCACATCCATTTTTTTATTTTTTTTTATTCGCTCCTCTGAGCCCCTCCAACTCCTTTATCCACTCTTCCCACAATCCATCCTCCCCTAAAATTTTCACCACATTCTCTTGCCAACTTCCTTTATTTTACATTCCTCTTCTACATTCTTTCCACACATGCTCCCATGTTTCCTCTACCTATTCACATATTATGTATTTTCTGTTTTCTTTCCTTTCCCAATACATCCCTTTCCTTACCTTAAATCCCTAACCTAAATCTTGCTTATCTTGTTTATCTTTCTCTCTCCATCCCTTTTTTCCATCCTTCTCTAGAACCTTTACTACATTCTCTCGACAACTTTTTTTTATCTTAGATTCCTCTCCTACATCCTTCCCATACATGCTCTCATGTTTCCTTTACCCATTCACCTATTCTGTATTTTCTGTTCTCTTTCTTTTACAATACATCTTTTTTCTTACCTCAAATCCCTTATCTAAATCTCGCTATTCTTGCCCATCTTTTTCTCTCCATCCCTTTTCACCATCCTTTTCTAAAACCTTTAACACATTCTCTTGCTAACTTTCTTTATCTTAGAGTCCTCTCCTACACCTTTCCCATACATGCTTTCATGTTTCCTCCACCCTTTTATATATTCTGTATTTTCTGTTCTCTTTCATTCCCTAATACATCTCTTCCCTCACCTCAAATCCCTAATCTAAATCTTGCTATTCTTGTCCATCTTTCCTCTCTAGATCCCTTTTCTCCATCCTCCCCTAGAACCTTTACCGCATTCTCTTGACAACTTTCTTTCACTTATATTCCTCTCCTACATCCTTCTTATTCATGCATTTATGTTTCCTATACCCATTCACATATTCTGTATTTTTTGTTATTTTTCTTTTCCCAATACATACCTTCACTTACCTTACTTTCCAATCTATATCTTGCTATTCTTGTCCATCTTTTTTCTCCCCTTCCTTTTGCGAAATACTTTGGTACACCTTCCTTTTTTATCATCTTAAACTATTCATTACATTTTGATCCTCAATCATCCTCCATCTTTTTATTAATTGCCCTTTCCTCTCCTTTTTTTACAATTCTTCATAATTTATTTTAGTCCCTTCTTCTATATCTCTAGCATTAAAGAACTCCCTGCTTTCTTCTTTTTATATCGTCGATTCTATCGCTCTCCCTTTTCCTCTATTAGCTTCGTCTTAAATTTTTATGACCTCTTTCCCGCTCTAGTACTTAATTTATCCCTTTGCGCTTCTTCACTTACTATATATCTCGGTGTCCTTCAGTTTACTTCTAACGGCCACCTTATATGCTTCTTTTTTTATCTTTTCTCTCATATGAGCTCTATGAACTTCACTTGTTTGCAAGGCATATCCCAGATATTTAAACTCTTCTACATCTTCTAACTTTACTCCTTTCCGTTTCCCTGTCCATTCTTTCTTTCTCCCTCTCCTTTTCTAAACCATATCATCTTTGTCTTTTACAAATTTAAGTTCAACTTTTTTCCATCTTAGTATTTCCCTGATCCTGTAATTAGGTCCGCCATCCCTTCTTCGTCCTCTAACATCAACACAATATCGTCCGCGTATGCTAGTGTATATATCTTTTCGTTCCCTATCTTGACTCCTCCTTTTAATCTCTCTCTTATCCCTTTTTTCACCATAACTTTTTCTATCTCGCCTCGGTCTAATGAGTTAAACGCCGCCTTTGTACAATGTTGGCATTAGTATCACTCCTCTATAATCTTTAACTTCCTCCTTTTTGCCTTTCTGCACTATGGGTACCTCTAACCCTTTCTTCCATAACTCTGTCCGCCCCTCTCCTCATCATACTCTATTGCACATTATCAATGCCCATTCCTTTAATTCTGTCCCACCATGTTTTTAGACTTCATTTGGAATCTCGTCTATCATAGGTGCCTTTCCATCTTTCGTTGTCCCTAATACCTTGACTATGTCTTTCCTTGTAATGTCCTCCTCATCTGTCTCCCTACCATGTTCTCCTCCTTTCCTAACTCTCCTTTCTACCTCTCCTATTAGTTCCATAAAATATTTTTTCCATTCTACCATCTTAATATCCTGATTTACCCTTTTCCTTCTTCTCTCCCTACTTACCACCCTCCAAACCTCTTCTTCCGTCCTAGTCTTCTCTGTCTCTTCTTCAAACCGTTTATTTTCCTCCTCTTTTTTTGATCACACTGCTCAGTGTACTTCTTCTTTTTTCTCCTATATTTTTTTTCACTAATTGCTCTATTTTTCTATTTTCTCAATTCCCTTCTCACGTCCTTCTTCTGTTTACATTACTCATCCCATCCACTTTTACCCCCTGCTTTATTAACTTTTTTATGCTTGTGCACTCTTAACACCCTATTAGTATTTTAAAAACTAGTAATATTTCGGATACAAATTTTTTGAGGAACAGGAAAAATTTAGCCAACGACAGGATTTGAACCGGGAAAGACACTAACCATTAGTCGAGCGTTAACAAATGATGCCACCGAAGCCCCAGCAGACCTTTTTTGTTCTTAATAGCTAACTTTTTAGAGGGAAATACGTGGGTTTAATTTAATTAATATATGGAAAATTTTAATATTATATAAAGGTGTTCATGTCCGAGGTTAAATATTTTTAATTAACACAATTTTGGAATTTGAAGCGATTAATTAGGACAAATCATTTTTAAAGAACAAGAAAATTATTTGTCTAGAGTAATAGTTTCAAAATCGAAATTTGATGTTATTAAAAAATTTTAAACTTTAAACTTAACATATTTAAATAAAAAATAAAAGATCTGCTGGTGCGTCGCACAGTGGGTCAAAAAAAGGACTCGTAGACAAATCAAGTTTTAGCCTACGCTATTCATCTGATTTAAACTTTTTTTTGAAAATAAAATCTTTTCCAATTTTGAAAAGATTTGTGTCATTAATTTACTTATAACACAGCAACAATTTTTTCAAATCATTCTAAACAGATAGAAATTATTCCCAGATAGTTGTAACACTGTTTTAAGATCTTTTTTTATCAATTCGAATGGCTTGAAAGAAATGGCACTGGGAAAAAGTGAAAAAAAATTAACTTTGTCTTTAAATAGCAAATTTTTAAACAATTTTATCAAAAATGTAATCACAAATTCTTTCAAACTTTAAAAAGCTTCTATTAGAAAAAAAAATTTGAATCGAATAAATAGTGCAGGCTAAAAATTTATTTGCCTACAGGTACTGTTTTTGACCCATTGTGCGTCGGTGGCGTCACTGGTTAACGCTCCACTCATGTATAGTAGCGTTCCCGGTTCAAATCCCAGCTAAGGCCGATTTTTTTCTCGTTTCTCCAAAAATAATAAACTTCTGAACGAAAAGAGGAAATTGGAGCAAATTTTAACGCAGGTGGAGCGAACAAACGCTTTTTGTCCAATCCCATTTTCTGAGCTAGATTAATGACACTTTCCAGGACATTGCGGTAAAACAACACGGAATCCAAAACCGGGAGACTGGAACGCGAAGCTCTTTGTTTCAGAAACGAGCTTTCAGCTGACCAACTCTCGCTAGTTAAACTTTAGTCCTAAATTACTTCTCATTTCATCTGAAAAAAAATAAAGAAAGCGGGAAGAAAGGATAGAAAAATTGATGATAAAAGCTTCTGTGGAACATTTTTCAGCATCTTAATAGCTAGAAAACAAATTCACCTTTTCTAAAATTCAAAAATCGCATTTTTCGATCACAGTTCAAATTTAAAAAAAAGTTCTTTCTGAAGCCAAAAAAAAATCTCATAAATTTTCTGGAAACTTAATAAAATTGTTTAATCAAACTTTAATTCTTTCGATTCAGAATCTCAATAACTAAATAGCAAATCCTAACTTTTTTCAAATTCAAAATTAGATTTTTCATCAACATTTAAAGTTGAAAAAAGTGCCCTTCGACTGAAAAAAATATATTTTATGGAAAATTTTGTTGTACTGATTCAGCAACTCAATAGCCAAAAAGAAAATTCTAAATTTTTTCAAGTTAAAAATTTATTTTTTGTAACCGTTTGAAACTGAAAAAAGGTACCTCTCAAGCAAAATAACCTTTCCTCTTAATTTTTTAAAAATCTAATATTTTTTATTAAAAATTTTTCTTATTCTTTAAACCTTGTAATATTTTTTAAAAAACCTTTTTTTTATCGATTAAGCAAATCAATAACTAAAAAATTTAAATCTCACATTTTTCAAATTGAAAGCTGAATTCTTTGTCACCGTCAAAAGTAGAAAAAACGTGTCCTTCGAGGAAAAAATCCCTCTTCATATTCTCTGAACCCACACATATTTTTTATTGCAACTTTTTATTTCGATTCATCAACTCAATATCTAGAAATGAAATTCTTACTTTTTTTTTAATTGAAGATTGAATTCTTTATAACCATCCAAAGTTAAGAAAACATGCTCTTCGAGCAAATAAAAACATTCTAACTCAATTTTCCCAGCACCTAATAAAATTTTTCAATCAAACTTTACAGAATTTCATTCAGAACTGATTTTCCTCGAAAGCACTTTCTCATTTTCTTTTAATTAAAAATTCGTCGTTATCCTTTAACTTAGAATAATTTTAAATTATTTAAAATAAAACAAGTTTAAATTGAAAAAGTGAAATTGGATCGTTTCAAATTTAAACAATCTTAAGATACAAGATATT
>JAUELO010000366.1:5422290-5432515 GCA_032357855.1 Amphibolips quercusostensackenii
TTGAAATATTACTTAGAGTTTTTAAAAATAACGCAAAATCTTTGAAATCTTTTGGAATCTCTTGACGTTATTAAAATTTATCAAAAATTTCTCGGAATCTTTTTAAAATACCCTAAAATATTTGAAGTACTTTGATTTTTTTAAGGCTTAATAAAATTTCTTGAAAGTTTTCAAAATACCTTAAAATCACTAAAATTCTATAGAATAACTTTGGATTTTAAAATATATTGATAACACCTTTGGAATGTTTTAAAATACCCTAAAATATTTGAATTACTATTAAGCTTTTTAATGCTCTTCAAAATTCCTTGGAAGTCTTTATAATACCCTAAAATCTTTCAAATATTATGGAATGCCTTTAGATTATCAGAATCTATTGGAAATTCCTTGAAATATTTTTAAATACCCTAAAATATATCAAATACTCTGAAACTTTTTGAAGTTCTTGAAATATTCCTAGGAGTTTTGAAAAATTCGCTAAAATCTTTTAGAATCTCTTGACATTATTGAAATATAGTAAAAATTCCTCAGATTCTTTTAGGAATACCTTAAAATATTTAGAGTAAAGATCTATCAAATTCCTCAGAAGTTTTCAAAATACCCTAATATATTCAATATCCTACGAAATAACTTTACATTATTAAAATCTATTTGAAATTCCTTGAAATATTTTTAAATACCCTAACATATTTCAAATTCTGTGAAACCTCTTGACATTTTGAAAATATATTAAAAATTGCTTGGAATATCTTCAAAACACCCTAAAAATGTGTAGTACTTTAAAGCTTTTTAAAGCTCTTGAAAATTCCTTGAATATTTTTCAAGCACCCTAAAGACTAAAAAATCCTATAGAATACCTTTAGATTACTGAAATCTATTGGAAATTCCCTAAAATCTTTCAAAACACCTTGAAATATTTCAAATCCTTTAAAGCTTTTTTAAGCTTTTGACATATTACTTAGAATTTTTTTAAAAATACCCTAAAATCTTTTCAATCTTTTGAAATCTCTTGACATTATCAAAATTTATTAACAATTCTTCGGAATCTTTCAAAAATACCCTAAAATATTTTTAAATCCCTAAAATCCTATGAAATTATTTTAGATTTTTGAAATCTATTAGAAATTCCTTAGAATCTTTTAAAATAACCTAAAATATTTGAAGTAGTTTTAAACTTTTTAAAGTTCTTAAAATATTCCTTGGAGTTTCAAAAAAAAACGTTTGTAATCTTTGAAATCTCTTGATATTATAAAAATATATTAAAAATTCTACGAAATTCTTTAAAAATACCCTAAAATATTTAAAGCACTTTAAAAATTTTTTTAACTTTATAAAATTCCTTATAAGTTTTGAAAATACCCATATATCTTAAAAATCCTACAGAATACCTTTAGACTATTTGAATCTAATGAAAATTTCTTGGAATATTTTTAAATAGCCTAAAATATTTCAAATGCTTTAAAACCTCTTGACATTTTTAAATTGAAATTGATAATTCTTCAGAATCTTTTCAAAATACCCTAAAATATTTAAAGTACTTTCAAGGTTTTTAAAGCTCTTTAAAATTTCTTGGAAGTTTTTAAAATACCCTAAAATCTGCTAAGTCTTATGGAATGCCTTTAGATTATTAAAATCTATTGCAACAACCTTGAAATCTTTTGAAATACCCTAAAATATTTTTAATCCTTTAAAGCTTTTTCAAGCTCTTAAAATATTACTTGAAGTTTTTCGAGAATAACGCAAAATCTTTAAAATCTTTTGGAATTTCTTGACATTATCAAAATTAATTGAAAATTCCTCGAAATCTTAAAAAAAAATACCCTTAAATATTTGAAGTATTTAGAAACTTTTTAAGGCTTAATAAAATTCCTGGAAAGTTTTCAAAATACCTTAAAATCACTAAAATCCTATGAAATAACTTCAGATTTTTAAAATATATTGATAACTCCTCAGAATATTTTCAAAATACCTTAAAAATCTGAATTACTTTCAAGCTTTTTAAAGCTGTTCAAAATTCCTTGGAAGTTTTCAAAATACCCTAATATTTTCAAAATCCTACGGAATAACTTTGGATTATTGAAATCTATTAGAAATTACTTGGAATATTTTTAAATACCCTAACACATTTTGAATCCTGTGAAACCTCTTGACATTTTTAAAATATATTAAGAATTACTCAAAATATTTTTAAAACGCCCTAAAAATTTGAAGTACTTTGAAGCTTTTCAAAGCTCTTTAAAATTCCTTAAATGCTTTCAAAGCACCCTTAAAACTTATAAAATTCTATGGAATACCTTTAGATTACTAAAATCTATTGGAAATTCCATAAAATCTTCCAAAATACCCTGAAGTATTTCAAATACTTTGAAGCTTTTTTAAGCTCTTGACATATTACTTTGAGTTTTTAAAAATAATTCAGAATCATTTCAATCTTTTGGAATCTCTTGACATTAATAAAATTTATTAAAAATTCCTCGAAATTTTTTAAAAATACCCTAAGATATTTCAAGTACTTTGAAACTTCTTGAAGTTCTTAAAAATTCCTTGGATTTTTAGAAATACCTTAAAATATCTAGAATTTTTTTGTAATTTTTTTAAATAGCCTAAAAGGGTTCGAAATAATTGAAGAAAATTTAGAAATACAACGAACTCTGGATTTAACTACGGTTAAGGGTACGCGCTGAGGGTACTGCCCGCTTTGTCGCTACGCTACTGTGGGTCACCAT
This sequence comes from Amphibolips quercusostensackenii, assembly GCA_032357855.1. Classification (NCBI taxonomy): domain Eukaryota; kingdom Metazoa; phylum Arthropoda; class Insecta; order Hymenoptera; family Cynipidae; genus Amphibolips; species Amphibolips quercusostensackenii. The sequence continues at coordinate 5,425,017 of JAUELO010000366.1, forward strand.
CGAGTGAACACGCCCCTCGTTCGATGCCGCTGTTCCAGCATCAACAAAATGCCGTGGACTCAAACTTTGGGAACGCCGCACAGTGGACTATTTTGCAAAAACTACTTTCAAAACCTAATATCTCTTGAATAAATTGACCAAAATGGATGTTCTTTAAACGAGGTTGAAATTTATTTAATGCGCAATAAGGGAAAATTATAGAGGAACGTTTTCCCGAATTTCCCAACCTGGAAAATGCGGAAACAGACCGTCATTTTTTTTTAAATTACAAAATTGTACTAAAACTACAAATAAAAAAGTTGTGTTTAGTGCAGGACATCATATTTTAGAGGCTTTTTAGTGCGTAATTCAAACTGCCAAAAAAAATGGCGTAATGTATTTCCTTTTGGAGAAAAATGCGGTTAAATATAAAAAATTCAATATGGAGAGACTCAATTCGGAAAAATGATGGTAACTTAACCAAGTTTATTATCTTTAGTTTGTAAGGGTCGCTAAATCCATATCTGACGTCAAAATTTTAAAATAAAGAATGGCGGATTCAAAATGGCGGAATAAAAGTTTTCAAAACTTTAGGAAAATTAAAAAAATTGTCAATATTTATGTTGTCAAAGGCTCCGAATCCAAATCTGACATCAGAATTTCGAAAAAGCAAAACAGCCCACTGTGCGCCCACACCTAGGTCACTTCAATACAAAATTTATTGAAAGGAAAATGACTCTAAAGTGATCATTTCGTTTCAAAAATGGATTAGATTGACTTTATATTCAAAAAATAACTAAAAAGTGATTTCGGAAAAAAAGTAACTAAATGTAACTATACTGACTATGTGGATGCCCTGATTATTCATGATGGTTATTTAAACTGCTTCTTTCAGAAATTCCCTGACTTTTTAATTTTTTTTATTAAATCTCTTGACTTTTTTCAGATTTTTCCTGAACTGCGGCCAGCTTGTCAAGTTGTAAGACATCCCATGTACAAAATAAAAAATCTTTATATTTGCCCCTTTTTGTTGACTCTTTTTGTTAATAAATATAAAAAAGTTTTAAATTCTCATGCGTACTCTTAAACTGACGGTATTAGCTGCGCGGTGAATCTCATCTGGGAAAGAATTCAAATGTCAAAGCCACTCTAAGGCTACAACTCGACTGAACTCAGAACGGGGGTTTTCTGCAGTTTTCCTCTCCGCTGGCCAAACGTCTAAGCAAATGCGGGTGTCATTGGTTGTGACTAAATTCATGCAGCGAGAGTGACCCACGTAGCCTGGCAAGACTATAATATTAACAATAACCTGTACTCTTCACTCTTAGCAAACTTTTAAAAACTTTTAAAAGTATTTTCCAATTTTCTTTACAGTTATGCACTTTCCAAACTTATAAACGAGAGTTACCGTCCCGGAGATTATTTCTCTATTTTCCATACCGACAATACATACTTTCTAACAAGCATTGACGTCTTCTTTTCTCCAGGTCACTGGAAGCTGATCGGTCCACTTCCCCAGTCCTCAATTATAAAAATCCTTCAGAAAAGGCTCTCCAAGAGAAGAAAATAATCTCAAAAAGACAAAAAAAAATTTCAACACATAAAACCAAGAACAGTATGGCTAAACAACTATATTTTCCAATAAAAAAATCACCTCCAAGATTCAGGAAATCATCCCCGTAAATGTAGCCGATAATCTCAGCAAACGGGGTCTAATCGAAGACTTTCCTTATCCTACCTTTAGCTGTCAAGAGATAAGAAAAACAGAGATCCTGAAGAGGAGGGCGCAAAAATCATGTCGAATAAACAACTTGCTGGGAGGGAAAGCTGCTGATTGCTCTTAAGTCTCAAGGAAAAGGGGGAAAGGGGAAAAGGGGAACCGAGGGAAATGTTTTAGCACGTAAAATAGAAGGAAATCAGTGGAGTAGAAGAAAAGCTGTTAAAAATCCGGCAGTGTTTATTGGTGTTCAATGGAATATTTCATTTGTGTTAGTGTCGCTGTGATTGGATAATAAAGTTGTGTGTGTGATTGCCTACTGCTTCCTGGGCCTTTGTGGCCAGGGTGAAATAAAAATCGAAATGGCTGAAAACGACAATTTCTCGGAAGCTTCTAACAGTCCTGGTCAAGTGGCGGAAACAATTGCGGTAATGGAAAAAAACTCACAAAAGCTCACAACAAATCAAGAAGGTCTACCAACAATCAAGGAAAGGTAAGGTATTAGGCCTGATAATTAAATATTTAAAATTAATTTATCGAACAACTACTTTCCCGTCATTTCTTCGATCTTTCAAATTAAATATTTACTTTAAGCAAACATCATTAGCGCGCGCTTCGCGCGTGACAGGTTTTCTTGGACCTTGACTTTTCTTAAAATAATAAAATTATAAAAAATAATATTCACACACTATAAATAAATAATTAAGAATGTGGGACGACTAAAAAATCCCGAATGATAAAATTCTCGAATGTAAACCATTCAAAAAATATCAATAATTGAAAAAATATACATATATCTCGGTGAAAATTTTTGTTTGGATATGTGCATAGTATTTTTAAAAATTAAAAAAAAAGTTCTCGAAAATCAAATTTTTAATTTAAGAAAAAATATCAAAAAGAAATTTTGAGATAACTCAGTGCTGAATTGAATTTTGCAAAGTTTGCTTGAAAAATGTTATTAGGTTAGACGGAATTTTTTTTTCTTATGAGACACACATGTTTTCAAATTCATTTTTGAATATAATTTTATGCAATAATTATTATTTTTGAAAAATTATGTTTATTTTGATAGATAAAAAACATTACCATCAAATAATTGTTTTTTTTAATTCAAAGAATACACTCAACTCTCGATATAAGCACGCTTTCGAACGTGGCTTGGAGTGACCTTCAGCCTAAATCGAGGGAACCCAAACATAAACATGATCTTTATCAAGCTTTACTAAGCACCGTCTCTCTCTCTCTCTCGATCCCGCGGCTTCCTTCATCACGAGACTGACGAGGACATCAATTCTCGGAATAGCGTAAGCCGGGAGTGCTTATATCGAGAGTTGAGTGTATTGCAAAACATTAAACAATAAAAAATTATTCTTTGATACAAATACTTAATTCTTATACTTCTTTTACAAAAATAATGTTGACAATATTACAATTTTTTTAATTATTGAAGTATGGGAATTTTATAAGTCTTTGTTTTAAATCGAGAAAAAAACATTATTTTGTGGTTATGAATACTAATTTATTAATGAAAAACGTACGCATCAAAAAATCTTCATAATTTTGCAGACCGTTTCATTTATAAACAAAATTTTAGTTGAAGCTTGTGCTTTCTACAGAAAATAAAAAAGCCTTTTAATCAAAATAACATATTAGAAGACCTTTTTTGTAAAATTTGCTAAAGCGGAAAAGCATTTTTCTACATGAATAACATTTAATTTTTAATTTTTTACATGCTTTTTTTAAGACTAAATACTTTTTTTTAACCTGTCTTTAATCATCGATTTTCCGGCAGGAAATTTGTAATTGTAGTTAAAAATGTTTAGGTTGAAAATTTAACTATTTAACAGAAATTCAACTGCTTGGTTAAAAATTCACGTATTTTCATCCAAATTTGTCCATTTTTTTTACAAAATTAGTCTTCTTGCTTTAATTATTTTTTATAATTAAACCATTTTTTGCAACATGAAACTTTTTTGTTGAATTTTCGCTTTTTTTGTTAAAAATTAATTTCTTTAGTTTGAAATTCCATTTTTTCAGTTGCAAATTCAACTGTTTTAATGAAAATTCGTCTTTCTAGTTAAAAATTGAACTAGTCTGGTAAAAAATCATTTTTCTGATTGAAAATTTCTGATTGTAGTTTAACATTTTTTAGTTTAAAATTTATTGTTTTGGTGAAAATTCGTTTGGTTCGTTAAAAAAATAATTTTTTAAATTGTGAATTTAACTGGTCTATTTTTGATACTAATTTGTCTTTCTTAGCTAAAAATTAATGTATTGTCTAAAATTTCATTTTTTTTTTTGTGAAAAAATTAAGCTTCTTGCTTCAAAATTAATCTTTTTTGTTGAAAAGTAGATTTTTTTTTTTTAATTCAACTATGTAGTTGAGAGTTTCTGTATTTTGTTATAAAATTTGTCTATTTTGTTAGAAAATTAATCTTCTTGCTTTAAAATTCATTATTCTCATCGAAAATTAAACTATTTTGTTGAAAATTCTTTTATTCAGTTAAAAAATAATTTTTTTTTAACAAAAAATTTGACTGCTCCATGTTTGCTAGCCTTTATTAATTGAAAATGAAGGTATTTATTTGAAATTTCGTTTTTTTGCAGATTAATTAAAATTCTTACTTAAAAAATTCTTTTTTTTTTGGTTAAAAACTAAATTATTTCGTTAAAAATTCAACTATTTGGTTGAAAATTCATGTATTTTGGTTAAAAATTGAACTATTTTGTTGTATATTAATTGTTATAGCTAATAAAGATTTAATTAAAAATTTAACTATTTTGTTAAAAATTCTTTTATTCAGTTGAAAAATAATTTTTTTAAGTGCAAATTTAACCGTTCCGTTTTTAGTCAAAGTTTAACATTCTTAGTTTATAATTTCGTTTTTTTGCACAAAAATGAAAATTCTTGCTTGAAAATTTATCTTTTTTTAAAAAAACTAAATTATTTTGTTAAAAATTGAAGTATTTAATTGAAAGTTCCTATATTTTATTAAGAAATCGTCTACTTAGTTAAAAAATTAAACTTTTTGCTCTAAAATTCATATTTCTGCTTAAAAATTGAATTATTTTGTTGAATATTCTTTTTTTTATTTTTTCAGTTAAAAAGTCAATTTTTTGTTAGAAATTCGTTTATTTCATTAAAAAATAAGTTTTTTAACTAAAAATTTCCCTGCTTCATTTTCGGTCAAAATTTGTCTTTCTTGTTTAAAAATTTTGGTTTTTTGTAGAAAAATTGAAATTCTTGCTTCAAAATTCATCTTTTTACTTGAAATGTAAAATATTTTTTTTAATTTTCTTTTTTTGTTAAACATTTATTTTTTTAATTAGAAATTCAACTGTTTTATTAAAAATTCAAATTTTTTGTTAAAGATTGTTGATTGTAGCTAAAAATGGTTTGGTTGAAAATTAAACTATTTTGTTGAAAATTCGTTTATTTTATTGAAAAATAATTCCTTTTGAATGAAAATTTAACTGATCCATTTTTTGGCGAAATCTGTCTTTCTTTAGTCAAAAAACTGCGTTTTGATTGCACGAAAATTAACATTCTTACTCTTAACTTTGTTAAAAGTTTAACCTAAAAATTCGTTTATTGCGTTAGAAAGTTAAATAATCGGCTCTAAAATTCGTCTTTTTAGTTAAAAATTGAACTATTAAAAATTAAATTTTCTAGTTAGTGATTTTTGGCTATAGTTGAACATAGTTTGGTTGAAAAGTGAACTGTTCAATTGAAATTTCGTTTATTTGGTTGAGTAATAATTTTTTTAACTGAAAATTTAACTGTTCCATTTTTTGTAAAAATTTGCCATTCTTAGTAGAAAATTGAGTTATTTTTTTTAATTTTGTTTTGTTCTACACAAAGATTAAAATTCTTGCTTAAGAATTTATCTGATCACTTAAAAATTATGCTATTTTGTTGAATATTCGTATTTTTTAAATTGATTTTGTTAGTTGAAAATTAAACTGTTTTCTTGAAAATTCGCCTTTTTTTGTTGAGAATTGAATTCCTGTGTTAAACATTCATTTTTATGGTTGAAGATTCTTGATTGTAGCTGAAAATGGTTTCATGAAAAATTTAACTATTTTGCTGAAATTGGTTTACTTGGTTAAAAAATAATTTTTTAATTGAAAATTTAACGGTTACTTTTTACGTAACAATTTGCCTTCCTTACTGAAAAATTACGTTATTTTTCTGAAACTTTTTTTTTGTACAAAAATTAAAATTTTTGCTTGAAAATTCATATTTTTGCTTGAAAATTAAACTATTTTGTTGAATGTTCGTTTTTTTTAGATTAATTTTTTCAGTTAAAAATTGACCTGTTTTGTTGAAAATGCGTCTTTTTAGTCGAAAATTAAACAAGTTTGCTAAAAATTTATTTTTCTGGTTAAAGATTCTGGATTGTAGCTAAAGATGGTTTCGTGGAAAATTGAGCTATTTCGTTGAAAAATGGCTTACTTGGTTAAAAAATAATTTTTAACTAAACATTTAATTGCTATATTTTTATTCAAAATTTGTTTTTTCTTTAGTTGAAAATTTCTTTTTTTTGTACAAAAATTAAAACTCTTTTTTGCAATTTTGTAAAAATTTGGCTTAAAAATTCGTCTATTGTGTCAGAAAATAAATTATTTTGCTTCAAAATTTTTTTTCCATTATTCGTTTTTCGGGGTTAATTAATTTTCTTTAGCTCAAAATTTGTTTTTTTTTTAGTTAAAAATTGATCAACTTTGTTAAAAAATTTATTTTTCTGATTGAAGATTTTTGATTGTCGTTGAAAATGGTCTGGTTAAAAATTTAACTGTTTTTTTGAGAATTATTTTATTTGGTTAAGAAATAATTTTTTTAACTGAGATTTCAACTATTTTAATTTTGGTCAAAATTTGCTTTTCTTGTTTAAAAATTAGGTTATTTTTCTGAAATTATTTTTTTCACAACGATTCAAATTCTTGCTTGAAAATTCACCCGTTCACTTGAAAATTGAACTATTTTGTTAAATATTTGTATTTCTTAATTAATTTTTTTTGTTGAAAATTCAACTGGTTTGTTAGAAATTCGTCTTCTTTCTGTTGAAAATTGAACTACTTTGTTGAAAATTCATTTTTCTGGTTGAAGATTCTTGATTGCAGCTAAAAATGGTTTCGTGGAAAATTTAATTATTTTGTTGAAATTGGTTTACTTGGTTGAAAAATAATTTTTTAACAGAAAATTCAACTGTTACTTTTAAGGTAAAAATTTGCTTTTCTGAGTAAAAAAATAACGCTATTTTTCTGAAACTTTTTTTTGGAGAAAAATTAAAATTTTTGCTTGAAAATTCATATTTTTGTATAAAAATTCATATTTTTGCTTGAAAATTAAACTATTTTGTTGAATGTTTGTTTGTTCTTAAATTAACTTTTCTAGTCAAAAATTAAACTGTTTTGTTGAATATTCGTCTTTTTAGTCAAAAATTAAACAAGCTTGTTTAAATTTTATTTTTCTGGTTAAAGATTCTTGATTGTGGATGAAAATGGTTTCGTGGAAAATTGAACTATTTCGTTAAAAAATGGTTTACTTGGTTAAAAAATAATTTTCAATTAAACATTTAATTGTTGAATTTTTGTTCAAAATTTGTGTTTTTTGTTTTAAAATTTCTTTTCTTTGTGCAAAAATTAAAACTCTTTCTTGCAATTTTATTGAAGATTCGACTTAAAAATTCGTCTGTTGTGTTAGAAAATTAATCATTTTGATTTAAAACTGACCATTCTGGTGAAAAATTAAACTTATTGTTGAACATTCGTTTTTTTTTTTTTTTTTTTTTGTTTTTTT
>JAUELO010000366.1:5432615-5445288 GCA_032357855.1 Amphibolips quercusostensackenii
TTCGAAAACCGAAAAGAGCCGAGCGCGAAGCGCGAGGCAAACATCATTCGAGCGCGTAGCGCGAGATACATTACCGAACGCGAAGCGCGAGGTATATATATTATCGAGCGCGAAGCGCGAGATACAATAGACGCGCGCCCCAGGCGCGCTCAAACTTGCGAGCGAAGCGCGCGATGAGAATGTGCCCGCGAAGCGGTCAGATTTTTTTTCATATAAACGTAAGAATATAGAAATTAAATTGAATATGAAGTGTCCATAAATGTAGAGATATTGAGCTTGAATACGAAATGAGAAAATGGGTCATTACTTTAAAATTCCTTTATTTTTCAAACGAAGGGCTTAATATTCAGGGAACGTATATAATCCTCTTCACAAAGCTTTTGATGCAGTCTTCAGTGTTTAGATAGCATTATACTTATTATAAAAATCCATTATCTTTGCCGATAGCATATTAAACTAAAAGCTTTGCTCGGATCAGCTGGAAAAGCGAGCAATTTTATGAAACCTAGTATATACATAAGTCTAGGAGAATATTGATAAAGTGAATGTAAAATGCAAACTATATTTACCTGAATTCAAAAAAAGTTGGTACAGGGTTGTAAATTTTGAACAACTTTCTGAATTCAAAAAATCGTGAGGCCAAAAGGTAGATAACATAAAATTGTGCTTGGTATTTTATGACTATAACACTGACAATTTTTATATTAATCTATAAATTCTTTTTGCGAATATCAAAGAGAAGTCTTTGCTGCGATTGCGAATCGCCGCACAAAAAGGAGACCCAAAATGTAGAGAGAAGGGAAACATGGGAAAGGAAAATGGAAAAGGGTAAGGTAAAAATCGAAAGTAGGCAAAAAACTCAATTCAAATTACAAAAACAAATACTACACAAAGAAGAAAGAAAAATGAGTCACCTAAAAATATTACTTTTCAAGAAACAGTTCAATTTCTCAGAAAAAAATCAAGTTTTCAACAAACTAGGTTAATTTTCACCCTAACCGTTATATCTTCAACTACGTCGTCGAATTTTCAAACAAAAAAGATAAGTTCTGGACAAAAAAATATAATAGTTGCATTTTTGACAAAAAAGCCAGAATCCGCACAAAAGGGAGACTTAAATAGAGAGAGAAGGGGACAAGAGAAAGGAGAAGGGGAAAATGAACAAGGGAAAGGGCAAAAGTAAGATAGAGACAGAGAGATGTATCGATCCATACCCAGCCCGGTCGTAAAGTCGCCCGTTTTTTCAATTAACTCCCGTCCAAAAAGAAGTTTCATTTCAAAAGAGATAACCTTCTAACGAAATAATTTTTAATCCCAAAAGAGGAATTTTCCAGAAAAAAAATCAATTTCCAAAACAATTATTTTTAAATTTTAACAACAATATTAATTTTCAGCAAACAATGTAATAGCTGGCATTTCAATAAAAAAAAAAAAAAATTTCAAAAAAATAATTATATTTACAATATAAGATTTAAATATTGAACAAAATAGTTGAATTTTTAACCAACAAAGATAAATTCTTAACAAAAAATCTTTTTAACAAAAAAGATGAAATTCTCAACCGACAAGATTTATTTCTGTGATAAGCAGACGAATTTTCAACAAAATAAGATAAATTCCTTAAAAAAAACGAAAAAGTTTAACTTTTATTTTCAAAAAATTTAATTTTTAACAACAAAAATTTTCAACAAATAAGTAGAATTTTTAAACAAAGCGATGAATTTTCAACTAAAATGATCAATTTTTTAAGCAGAAAGACGAATGTCTAACAAATAAGGATTTTTTAGTCGGAAAAGAAAGAAAAAGAGGATATCCAAATTCTTAAAATTTCAAGCCAAAAGACGAATTTTCTGTGAAAAAAGTGGAATTTTCAACAACAAAAAAAAGAAGCATTTCCAGCGAAAAATACTTATTTTTAACTGAAAATAGGAAAATTACATTCACTAAACTAGTTGAAATCTCAATTAGAAAAAAAACGATTTTCAACAAAATATTTAAACATACAACAAAAGAGATAAATTGTTAACTAAAATTCACATTAACAAAATTTAAACTAAAATAATAAATATTCAACTAAAAAATGATTTTTTGCAAAATGCTTTAACTTGCAACCAAGTAGTTAAATTTTCAACCAAAGAGATTAATTTTTTACAAAAAAACAAAAATTTGAAAAAATTCCACAAGTGAAAAATTGAGTTTTGTCAGTTTTTGGCGCTGATTATGATTTTTTTTGCTGTTTTTTAAATAAAAATTGTTTATAATACATGAGAAACTACTTTCTACTGATAATAATTGGAGGCTTGAATAAATTGTTTAAAGAAGTTATTATTATTTTTTGCAATTTTTATTTAGAATAGTCTTTGAAAGTCGCGAATTTTTTTAAATTTCTCAACTTATTTTTAAATGTTCAGTGAGATCAAGAAAATAATTAAATTTACTAGAAATAATTTTTCAAGTAATTTATTATTTATAACAATATTTTATTCGAATAATGCTAGAAAATTGCGGTTTTTTAAATAACATTTTTCACTATTGGTTTTTTTTATAAGAGTTATAATCAGAGTCATAATTAAACACAGTTAACAAAAGTAATTGTTTAAAAAATTTAAAAAATAATAATATTTTTTTGGAATAATAATAGAAAGTTGTGGTTTTTTCTGAAAATTATATCTTTTTGCCTACTTTTCATTTAGAGTATGGTCATGGGAATGAAAATTTAACAAACCTAATTATTTAAACAATTTATTATTTGCTATTGTCTTCTATGATGGTAAAGCTAGATACTTTAAAGTTTTTTTACAATTTATAACTTTTTCTTCACTTTTTACTTAGTGAGATAATAACTAGTGCAGATTGACAGACATAATTGTTTAAACCATTTATTATGGTTTATAATTATGTTCCCTTAGAGAATTACTAGAAAGTTTTGGGCTTTTTTGAAATTTTCAGCTTTTCTTTAACTTTTTAGTTAATAACAAATATTAAATATTAATATTAATTCAAACGAAAAGGCTCTTAGCAACTACTTTAAGAAAAATTTACATTTAGTATGATCCATAGACAAAATTTAAAGAATATTTCAAATATCTGCTTCATTTCAGAAATATATATTCACAAATTAGAAAGAGATTTTTTTGAAAATGATTCCCTTTATTGGCTATCTATTATTTGTTTATAGTTAAAAGGCCAAAGCAAAGTTAAAAATCTCAGAAGAATCGCAATTTTCTAACCATTAACTAAGAGAAGATAATTATAAACAATACTAAATTTTTTTAACAATTATGTTTGTTATATTTTATTAATTTTTACCTCGCTCTGAATAGAAATTGGAGAAAAAGTTAAATATTTTAAAAAAAACGCCACTTTCTAGCATTATTCTAAGATAATATTATTTAAAACAATAATGCATTTTCTTAACAATTATTTGTGTTAACTTGAATTAATTATTTTCTTACTCTAAGTGAAAAGTGGCCAAAAAAGTTAAAATTTCGGGAAAAATCACAACTTTCGAGCATTACTCATAGAGAATATGAATGAAAATAATAATAAATTGGTGAAACAATTAGGTGTGTTATTTTTAATTAATTATTGCCTCACTTAAATTGAAAAGTAGGCAAAAAGTGGAAAATGTTAGAAAAAAACTGCAACTTTCTAAAATTATTCTAAGAGAATATGGTTATAAATAATACTTTATTGTTTAAACAATTAATCCTATAAAATTTTATTGACTGTTGTCTTGACCTAACTGAGAAGTTAAAAATATGCTTAAAAATAAACAAAAAACCGCGTCTTTCTGAATATATTATAAGACAGAATTGACATAAACAATAATAAACTGTTTAAACAATTTATTTAAACATCTCATTATTAGTGGAAAGTAGTATTTTATATATTATAAACAATTTGTATTGAAAAAACAAAAAAAATCGTAATTATCATATAATTATAAAATAATTAATTAAAATTATCTATTGTTAATAATAATAAAATTTTTAGGCAATCATATTTATTATTTTTAATTAATCATTGGCTCACTTAATTGAAAAGTGGACAAAAAGTTGTAAATTTTAGAAAAATACTGCAATTTTCTAATATTATACAAAGAGAATATTGTTATAAATAATCATAAAATATTTAAACAATCATTTCTATTAAATTTCATTTATTGTTATCTTAATTTTATTAAAAGTTGAAAATAAGTTTTAAAAAACGCAAATTTTTCAACTATTTTGTAGAGAAAATTGCTAAAAAAAATAAATAAATTATTTAAACAATTTATGTAAACATGTCCTTATCAGTAGAAAGTAGTGTTTTATTTAACATAAACAATTTGTATCAAAACAACCACAAATAAATCATAATTAACGTTGGAATCTCGAAATACCCAATTTATCATTGGGTTTTTTTAGAATCTCTAAATAACATTTTTTTTCGAACGCATATATTTTTTTGTGGATTCGAACAAATTGCATTTTTAGACCACCCTAATAGAGAATGTTCAGTATAGACATGATTGAGTATTAGGGGTCGCCCATATATTACATAACGCTTTTAGCGTGAAGGAGGGTTCAAGAGAAGCTGTTAGGGTCCTGCGACGATGCAGCAGGGGGGATGGTTCGAGAATGTTATGTAACATTTTTAGATTCTCATCCTTATGAGAATGTAGTTTTAGTAAAATTTGACTTTGCCGGTTTTCCTCAAATCTCAACGTTTTCAAACTCCCGAGTCAGAAAAACGATTTTCACGAAAGTGTCTGTCTATATGTCTGTCTGTGTTCTGTAGGCACGATAACTTTCGAACGACTATTTAGATTAAATTGAACTGTGGCAAATATTTTTAACGTATCAAAAAGGAACAAGTTTATTAGCCAGATATTTTGAATAAAAATTTAAAAAGTTAGAGAATTTTCAAAATGTTTGAGAACATTGTTTTAGGATGTAAAAATTCTATAGACAGCTATTCGTGGTACCCAAAAAGTCGAACACTTTACCTATAGGACATTTTTTGATAAAAAGAAAATTATCAGAGTTATAGCATTTGCAAAATTAAAAAAAAAATTAAATAAAATAAGCGAAAATTAAAATTTTAAGACAAACAACGCACGACATGAAAAAAGTCAAGAGGTCATCTTCTGACTTTTTTCATGTCGTGCGTTGTTTGGCTTAAAATTTTCATTTTCGTTTATTTTTAAGTAAAATTTTAATTTTTTCCATTTTTAATGTTATTTTTCACGATTAAAACAAAAACTACGTATCTTATCAAAACATGATTTATAACAAATTTATAAATCTTTCTTGGGTGCACATTTGGCTTTTGAAGAAAATGTCTTTCATCTTCTGACTTTTTTCATGTCGTGCACCCAAGAAAGATTAAAAAATTTGTTATAAATTATGTTTTGATAAGAAAAGTAGTTTTTGTTTTAATCATAAAAAATCACATTAACAATTAGATAATTAAGATTTCACTTACAAATAAACGAAAATAAAAATTGTAAGCCAATCAACGCACGACATGAAAAAAGGTAGAAAATGAAAGACGTTTCTTTTTCTAAGCCAAATGAGCGCCCAATAAAAACTTACAAATTTGTTATGAATAGTTTCTTGATAAGATACGTAGTTTTTGTTTTGGGCGTAAAAAATAAAATTAAAAATTAAAAAATTAAATTTTTGGAAAAACGACGCAAAGTACAAACAAAAATTAATCGACAAAAGTTGTTCTCCAAAAAAAAGATCTATAAATTTTTTATTAATCATTTTTTTATGTAGTTTTTTGTATCAATCGTAAAAAGGAAAATTTAAAATAAAAAAAAATTAAACATTTTGGGCCAAACGACACAAGCTGCGAATAAAGATGAATTAACAAATATTGTGCACCCAAAAAATACACACATATTGCTTTTTAACCACTTCGCGCTAAGATGCGTAGTTTTTGAATTAATCGTGAAAAATAACATTAAAATAAAAAATAAATGTGAAAATCGACATGAGGCACGAAAAAAAATTAAACACACAAAAGTTGTTGAACCAGAAAAGAGATAAAAATGTGCTATTAATGACTTTTTGATGGGAGTAGTTTTTGCTTCATTTGCAAAAAATATTAAAAATGAAAAAATTAAATTTTTGGGCAAACGACAAGAACTTCGAAAAAAGATGAATAGACAAAAATTGTGCATCCAAAAAAGATCTACAAATTTTTCAATGATCTTCTTTCGATAGAATGCGTAGTTTTTATTCAAATCGTAAAAAATAACATAAACATTTTTATGTTATTTGTAAAAAGGCGACGCAAGGTGAAAAATTAATAAATACAAGTTGTTCACCCAAAAAAGAGCTACAATTTTTATATTCATAGTTTTTTATACAATACGTTGTTTTCGTCTCAATCGTAAAAAATAAGATTGAAAATAAAAAAATTTAATTTTTGGAAAAACTACGCAACGTAAGCAGAAAATTTATTTAAGAAAGTTGTTTACCAAAAAAAGATCTATAAATTTGTTATCATTCACTTTTTAATAGAATACGTATTTTTTTTCGTTAAAAATACCGTTAAAAATAAAAATAATTAATTTTTAGACAAACAACACAAGCTACGAAGAAAATGAAAAGACAAAAAATGAGCACCGAAAAAAGATGTACAAATTTTCTATTAATGAGTTTTCGATAGGATGCATAGTTTTTGTGTCACTCCTAAAAAATAACATGAAAAATTTTTTGTTAATTGTGAAAAGGCAACACGAGGTAAAAAAAAATTAATGAATAGAAGTTGTTTACCTAAAAAAGAGCTACAAATTTAATATAAATCGTTTTTTAATACGATACGCAGTTCTTATCTTAATCGTAAAAAATAACAATGAAAATAAAAAAAAAATCATTTCTAAAAAAACGACGTAAGGTAAGAAAAAAATTAATTGAAAAAAGTTGTTTTCCCAAAAAAGATCTATAAATTTGTTATAATTCAATTTTTGATAGAATGCGTATTTTTTTTTTTGTAAAAAATAACGTTAAAAATAAAAAAATAAATTCTTAGACAAACGATGCAAGCTACGAAAAAAATGAAAGGACGAAAATGGCGCACCCGTGAAAGACCTACAAATTTTTGTTACAATGCGTATTTTTTGTTTAAATTGTAAAAAATAGCATTGAAAATAAAAAAATATATTTTTTTGAAAAAACGATGCTTTTTAGAGTAGCTATACGTGAATAGTAATAAAAAATTCAAAATTAAAAAAAATTGTATTGAAGTGAGTGTCTTTCATAAATATTTTGGGTCAAATTCGTACATATCAAACCTAAAACTTCTTTACTTAAATTAAAGAAACATGCCATTACATATTTCATAAAAAATAAATGATTTTTCTGATGTTCATAAAGTTACAAAATCGTAAATTTGACTTTTTTTATTTTGAAACACTTTGAAAACCTTAAAAAAACTTTGTTATTCACTTAAAACATTTTTTTAAATTTTAATGTTTGTAAATTTTGTTTCGAAATCTTTAAAAATCCACACTTTTTGCTAAACTCTTTAGATTTTTTTCAAATTTTCACATTATTTTTCAAAAAGATGAACATTTTACAAAATAATTTAATTTTCAACTAGAAAAGATTACTTTTTTAACAGTTTCACTGTTTACAAAAAAATGTAAAATATTTACTACAACAGGCGAATTCTCTACAAGATAATTAAATTTTTCAACCCGAAAATATGAATGTTTCTCAACAAAATTAATTTTAAACCAAATAATGGAATTTTGAACTAAATAGATGAATTTTTTAATGAGAACTACCAAAAAGACGAATCCTCGCATAAATGAATTTTCAACTGTGAAAAAAATTAACCAAAAATAGAATTTAATTCAACTTTCAGTTTAAAAAATTATTTTAAAAAAATGATTTTGTAACAAAAGTATTCGAATTTTAACCAAAAAAATAAATTTTTAATAAATTATGATGAATCTTCAAACAAAATATAAATGTTTAAAAAAGTTGTTTAACTTCGAACTAAGTAATTGGATTTTCAATAAAAACCCATATATTTCCAACGGAAAATGTAATACTCGATATTTCATCTAAAAAATATTTTAATTCTAAATCAAAATGAGTTGAATTAATTAAAAAAATTTAACAAAATAATTTAATTTTCAACAAAAAATTTATATTTTTAATCTGAAAATATGAATTTTCAAAAAAAAAATTTTTACAAATTAGTTGAATTTTGTACCAAAAAAATTAATTTTTAACTAAGAATATTAATTTTATCCAAAAAGATGACTTTTTAGTATGAAACATGAATTTTCGATTTGAAAATTTTTAACGAAAAATAATATAATTGAATTTCCCGATAAAGAATCTATTGAAAAAAATGATTTTTCAACAAAATAGTTAAATTTTCAAATAGTCGATATTTAAACGAAAAAAATTTTCATTTTAAATCAGAAAGAGCTAAATTCATAAAAAAAATTTTTTTAAACAGTTTATTTTTTAACAAAAAAGTTTAATTTTTATTCCAAAAATATTAACTGAAAAAAATTATTTTTAATCAAGTAATTGCATTGTTAACCAAAAAGATGAATTTTTAACCAAAAACATTAATTTTCTACCAAAAAAGATTAATCTTTAACAAAACATATAAATTTTTATCAACACAAAAATGTTTTACGCGAAAATGGAATAACTAACTTTTGATTTGAAAAAATTCATTTAAAAAAATGATTCTAATAAAAAAGTTTAATTTTTAATTACAAAATAAATTTCTAACAAATTACAGTAAGATT
The DNA here is from genome assembly GCA_032357855.1 of Amphibolips quercusostensackenii. NCBI lineage: Eukaryota > Metazoa > Arthropoda > Insecta > Hymenoptera > Cynipidae > Amphibolips > Amphibolips quercusostensackenii. The sequence goes on from JAUELO010000366.1 coordinate 5,441,386, forward strand.
CAACCAGAAAAAGGAATTTTTAATTATATAGTTGAATCCTCGAGCATAAAAATTAATTTTAAACAAAACAAGTGCATTTTTCAACGAAAAAGATAAATTTCTATACCAAGAGAAGATTTTTCAAACATCTTTTAAACTGTCACAAATTATATGTACCTAAAATTTTGATAAACTTAAAACATTAAAAATATTGCCTTAAAATCCTTCAGATTTTTTTTCAATTTTTAAAATAATCATTTTTCCAGGAATCCTAAAAAAAATTGTTTTCATAAAACCTATAAAAATTGTAAAGGAACTAAAAAAATTTGCTTCAAAATATTCAAAAACTTACATTTTCTTTTCAATTTTTCAAAAATATTTTCAATTTTTTTTAATGTTCTCAAAACATCTAAACCTTTTTAATATCTTTTGAAATAATTCCAATTTTTCCCAAAGTAAAAAAAAAATCGCATGAATTTCTAAACTTTCTATACCACCCTTCAAAGTAATGTTATTTTTCCCAAAAAATTTCTTAAATTTTGCATAATTAGAAAAATTACCTGAAAATGTTTCAGATTCTTTAATGCCGATTTTGAAAATCTTGGAAACCGTTTTCAAATATTCCCTCAAAATTAATTTTTCTAAATAAACAATCATTTCAAATTTTCCCAGAAATCTTATAAAAATTATTTCATTTTCTTGAAACCTTTTGAAATTTACATTTTCCAAAACTTCAAATGTGATTCTTAAATCAAATTTGTACTTCCGGTTAATTTCCGGTTTTTCTCAGTTTTATTTCAGTTTCCGGATATTTCCTGGTTTTCGCGGTTAGTAGACACCCTTTATATGCTTTATCTGTTTTTTCGACGCACCCTAATTTTTAACCCCCGTAGATTATGTCAGATAAAATCTAAGTCAGGTTGAATTTCCTTTAATAGGTGGCAACTATAGTCTCAATATCCGTCCGACTCGAGGGACCTACAGCTCAGCTAGGTGTGAATTAATTACCTGATTCAATTAATCAGTCGAGTATTCCCTAGGACGAGAGAAGTTGGAGTTCTCCAAAGGGTTTCTCCTTAGGTTTCTCATGTATAAGTAATGGGTTTTATTTAAGAGCTTTTATTCACTGTCAGTTCTATAAATTTTTTTTTTTATTCATCCAGGATGTCCGCAAAATTTCATTTGCGAATTCCCTCATTTTGTCCTGAAGTGAAGCTCTTCAACTGGGGTGATTGCTAGAGAGATTGATCAGCGACCTGGTAACATCTTGAAAAAGTGACCATCCTGCGTCCACCGTCTTTATCCTTTGTTTTACAGACAGACTGATTTTTTTATTTTATTCTTTTTTATTGATTAACAACATTTGTTATAACCTTTCAAAATTTTTCTTCTCTTATGGTTTTTTTCTTTCCCTAAAAGTCTTCTATTTCTTTATGAGTACTTTACGAAAATTTCTTTTTAACTTTCCACAATAATGCTGACCCAGCACTATCTTAATTTTGTAGAGAGATCGATCATTCAGTTTCCGCTTCGACCATATTCATGGTCCATTCACATTTCCAGGTTGCTTATAGAAAAGGATCGGTTTCCGCTACTACATTCGGGTTTCTAGTATAGCCAAATGGAACCTCAGGGCATACCAAATCTTGTGATGAAATTTCATTACGATTTATTTTTAGCTTCTATCATTTAATGCAGGATGAGGAGGGGCAGCGCCAACCGGTGCACAGTGAGACAAAAAAATTACCCGTGGACTAATTAAACAATTTGTTTAATCAATTTTTATAAACAAATTTAGATTTTTGCGAATTTATAATCATTACGATTAATTTTTGTTTACAGAATCAACTAGGGATCTCTTTCCAATGACTCTTTGCTATGATACTTTACAAATTGACAACAATTATTCGTTATTTAAACAATTTGTATAAACAAATTCGCTGTTTGGCGACTTTTCAATTAAAAGTCTTAATTTTTGTTCACAGAATCAACTAGGAGTGTCTCTCCAATGAATCCTTGCTACGAAACTTTGCAAATTAACAACAATTATTCGTTATTTAAACAACTTTCATAAACGAATTCACAGTTTGGCAACTCTTAAATTAATAGGCTCAATTTTTTTTACGAAATTAACAAAAATTTTGAACGAGAAGACAAATTTTTAACCAGAAAAATTAAATTTCTGTGAAGAAAAGACACTTTTTTTAACCAAAAAGATAAATTTTCAGTAATAAAAAAATTTTTCAGCAAAACAGTAAAAATTTCAATCACAGTGAGGATTTTAAAAAAATTTTAATTTTCAACCAAACATTCGAGTTTTTGACAAAAAAGTTAATTTTAAAAAAAAAGTTGAGTTTGCAACCAAAAAGGCTGGACTTCTTTACAAAATATTTAAATTTTCAACAAAATATGTAGTTTATTTTTTAACCAAGTGCTGGAATTTTTTATGTGGAAAAATGAATTTTTAACAAAACAGTCAAATTTTGAAACAAAAACATTAAACTTCTGCCATTTTGAAGAGTTATATTTGAAAACTCTTTTATTTAAAAGATGCATAACTAAAAATTCTAAATTTGTATAATTTTGAAAACGTAAAGACAATTTTTCAATTCTACACGTACAAAATTTTCAAGTTTAAAACTTACAACTTGCATACTTTTTAAATGTAAATAATACAAATTTAAAGCTCTATAATTTTTTAAATGCAAAACTAAAGATTTTAAAATTTGTTTTATGTTGAAAATCAAGAGTCAATTTTTCAATTTTAAATGTAAATAATTCACAACTTTAAAGCGTACAACTTGCATACTTTTAATTGCAATTTTTTAAATTTTAAAGCTCTTCATTTTCAAAGATGTGTGACTAAAAATTCTTGAATTTCTGTAATTTTAAAATTCAAAAGTAAATTTTTTAATTTTAAATGTAAAAATTTGCCAATTTCACAACTTATCACTTGCATACTTTTTAATTTTTAATTTTTAAAATGTAAAGCTCTTCAAGTTCAATGATTTATGATTTTTAAAATCAAAAGTCAATTTTTTAATTCTTAATGTAAAGAATTTTTTATTTTAAAACTGACAACTTGAAGACTTTTTAATTGTAAATTTTCAAAATTTAAAGCTGTTCAAGTTTAAAGATGCATAACTGAAAATTCTTGAATCTGTATGACTTTGTAAATCAAAAGTCAATTTTTCAATTCTTAATATAAAGAATTTCCAATTTCAAAACTTACAACATGCATATTTTTTAATTTTTACTTTTCGAAATTTAAAGCTCTTTAATTTGAAAGATGCATAACTAAAAATTCTTAAATCTATATAATATGAAAAATTAAAAGTCAATTTTTTTATTCTAAATGGAAAGAGTTTTGAGTTTTATAACTTACAACTAGCAAAGTTTTCAATTGTAAATTTTCAAAATTTAAAGCGGTTCAATTTTAAAGATGCATAACTGAAAATTCTTAATTCTATATTATTTGAAAAATCAAAAGTCAATTTTTTAATTTTAAATGAAAAGAATTTTGAATTTTTATAACTTACAAATTGCATTCCTTTTTAATTGTAAATTTTCAAAATTTGAAGCTGTACAATTTTAAATAGGCATAAGTGAAAATTCTTAAATCTGCATGATTTTTAATATCAAAAGTCAATTTTTTAATTCTTAATGTAAAGAATTTTCAACTTTAAAACGTACAGCTTGATGACTTTTTAATTAGAAATTTTCAAAATTTAAAGCTGTTTAAGTTTAAAGATGCATAACTAAAAATTCTTAAAACTGTATAATGAAAAATAAAAATTCAATTTTTCAATTCTAAACGAAAACAATTTTGAACTTGATAACTTACAACTTGCATTCCTTTTTAATTGTAAATTTTCAAAATTTGAAGCTGTACAATTTTAAATAGGCATAAGTGAAAATTCTTAA
>JAUELO010000366.1:5455142-5473611 GCA_032357855.1 Amphibolips quercusostensackenii
ATAATGTTATGTGTTGAATTTAAAAAGTTTTCAACCAAGATTTTCTCAATTTTAAGAAGGCGTGCAGTCCATTTTGAGAGCATGACGGAAGCTTATAAAAAAGTTTTTACTTCTCGCGCAATATTTACTCGGCAAATTTTCTAGAAAAAACTCCCTCTATTGCTCCATCTGGGCAATAGAAAGTCAGTCTTACTACTTATGAAACAGGCCCTGTATAACAGTGTTTTAAAAATATTTATAGTTTGTACTTCAGTGTATAATTTACTTCTTAATTTACTCCTGATTCATTTGTATTTTAAATACAAGTAAAGCTATGAAATATGTACAAAAGATGGAAGTATGAATAAGGAAAAAAGTTTTAAATAAAGCTTACAAGTTAAGAATAAGGTAGTTCAGAAAAATTCTGAAATATAGTCACGGCCCTTAAAGGCAGGATTAGTTACCGACAAAGTTAGGAGTTTCAAACAAAGATAAATAATCGAGTATGCATCCACTTGGCGTTCAAGACAATAAATCAAATGCTTTCAAGTCAGCTTTTAAACTAGTTCGCAACGAATGAGCAATCCCACATTTTATTCTTCTTTTTTATTTATTAATTCTTAATTATTTGAAACTTATTATATATATATATATATGTATTTTATTGTTAAATTATTTTTTTTATCTGCACCTCATAAATTTCAATCTTGTAATATTTATTAACGGTTTATATTTGATGCCAAATTTTAATAATTTATTAAACACAACAAATTTAAATAATTTCGAAAACATTTGCAATATACCCTGATTTTTTTAATACGTAGAAACACTTTAGGATAGTTTGCAAAGCTTTTAAAAAATATTCTAGTTTTTCTAAGTTTATAAAAATAAGATTTTCTCTCCAAGTGATGGACGATATTTCATTCGAAATCAGTATCTGAAATATTAACTTACTATTTTGAAGGTTAGTCCAGTTCTATAGAGAAAAATAGAAAAGTCTGAAAATAAATATAAAATTAATATAAATATAAAATTGGTAAAAATACAAAATTAGTATAAATATTAATTATAAAAAAAATATGCAAATGAAAGAAAAATTTAAATTGGAAATAAAAACCTAGTTCAGATAAGTTTTATACTGACGTTGAAAATTTTCCTCTCTCTCTATCACTCTCAAAAATCATATATAATAAAAATAGTACATCACTTTTTAATTTTACGCTTTTGTGAATATAAGAAGACAAAGAAAAATAGAAACTACTTATAATATTTTTATTATTCACGTTTGGTTTCATTAATGTATCTTGAATTTTCTACATCGTTCTATATACATAGAGGCATCTATTTGTTTAAGATCTGGGAAAAACAATTTTTACCAAAAATAAAGAATTAAAATAATTTTTTTTTCAGGATGTGCGGCAAAACTTTATTTTGAAAATTCCCTCAATTTTTCCCAGACTATTAATATTTAATAGTCAGCACTTAATTCTTGCAATATTTTTAAATTAAAATATTTTATAAATAAAATAAAACAATTTTAAATTAAAATGTGAATTTTTCAATCCAGAAGGTCGACTGCTCAACAAAATAGTTCAACTCTTAACCAAATTGTTAAATTTTCAACCTGAAAGGTGAATTTTGAACCAAATGATCAAATGAAAAAAAATAAATAAAATAAACTTCAACCACAAACAGTTGCATTTTCAACCAAATAATTAGATTTTTTAGAAGGAATTAGAATTTTCAACAAAAAAAGTTAAATTTACAACTAAAAATATAATAGTGGATGTTTCAACCAAGAAAATTAATTTTCTGCCAAAAAAAAAGATTTTTCAATAAAATACATGATTTTTTTTAAATTAATAGTTGAATTTTCAAAAAAAGAAAAAAAAACATTTACAACCAAAAATAGAAAAAATTAATTTTTAGTAAAAAAGTTAATTTTCAACAACATAAAAAGTCATTTTAAACCAAGAAAATGAATTTTCAAATAAAAAGACGAATTTTTAACTGAAAAAAAAATTTATTTTCCACGAAAAAAGTAAAATTTAATAATTTAAATAAAAAGGATTCAAATTTTGAATTAAAAATAGTTAAATTCATCAGCGAAAAAATCACTTTTTTAAATTTGTAATTGGCCTAATTAATTTTTGATTCGCATTTCTTAACAAAAGAGATATTTGCAAAAAATAGATAAATTTTCAAACAAAAAAACTGACTTCTTAACAAAATAGTTTAATTATCAAAATGAATCTCAAGCTTTCGGATACATAGAAAAAGCATCTAGCACATTTTTCAAAAAATTTCTTTTATTTACAAAATTTTAACAAATTTCAGAAAAATTTGAGTCAGTTTCAGAAGATATTTAGGACTTGTAAAAATTTGGAACCAAATTATTTGATCAATTTTAGGAAATATTCCAAGATTTTAAAATATTGTTAATGTTTCAAAACTTCTGCAATTTCTAAATATTTTTCAAACTTCAAATGTGCTCTAAACTTATTCAAATTTTCCTTAAATTTTTTAAACATCTTTCGAACTGAAAAAAATTTTTTTAAATCTTCCAAAATTAAAAAAAATTTTTTTTTTTTTAATTAACATTTAATCATAAAAAAATCCTTTATAAATTTTTTAAGAATCTTAATCAAATTTTTGAATACTCTTCAAAACTTTAAAATCCTTAGAATGCTTCTTTTCTGTGACAAAATAGATTAATTTTGAACCAAACAGTTGCATTTTCATTAATAATTTAAGCTAATACGAAAAATTCCTAAAATTTGTAACATTTTTTATTCTGAACATTTTTTAAAACCGTTACTCAAATCTTCTACTTAAAATTATTTAAAAAAATAAAAAATCATAAAATTTTCCCAGTAATCCTAAAAAATTGTTTATTTTCTTAAAAACTTTTAAAATCCTTAAAAAGCATTACTGCAACATCTGAAGGTTTCCAAGAAATCTGAAGAAAATCTGCTCATTCACTTAAAACCTTTCAAAATGCTTAAAAAGCTTTTCCAGGCTTAAATTATTTTTTAATTTTCCAAAACTTTGAAGCCTTTTAAATATATTTTGGAATAATAATAAGTTTTTTAGAAATTTGTTTAAATACCGCAAATTGGAAAAAAATTGTCTTAAAATCTTCCAAATTCTTTTTTGATATATTTTGAAATCTTTAAAACTGAAAATTCATCTTTTTAAATAAAACCTAAATCACTTACAAATTTTCTAGTAATCTTATGGAAGGTTTGTTGTTAATACTATTTGCATTGGAAGGTCGCATCTTAATATAGGACCGAAGCTAGGGGAGATTTGACTTTTTGGTCTCACGGACTGTAGATTTATAGGCTTCGGTTCAGCGGCGGCGCACCACTCGCGGCGCAGGCGAGTGGGGGTTCACTAGCGAGGATCTTTTCATCGATGCTGCTGAGAGGGGGATTTGCTTCATTCGTTCCCTTTCGGCACGCAAAAGTCTAACAGTGTCGGACGAACAGCAAAACCACGCTTGCGCTGTAGGTTGCAATAAAGATGTTAAATTTTTTACGGAAATGCTCGTCTAAGTTTGTTCTGAGTCGAATGACAGGTGAAGTTATGACGTTCAGGCAACGAAATAAACAATCATGGATGTTTGCGAAATAGTAATCATGCTTATAAATACTATTTATAACCATGAATATAATTAAGCAGAAATCAATTGCATTCTAAAATAAATTAACTTATTTGTAATTGATACAAATTTTGATTTTAAAACGATTACTTCGGACAAATAATTTTTTTTAAACACGAAAAAATCTGTCATAGCTCGGATTTGAACCGGAAACGCCACCATCCATGAGTGGAGCGTTAAACAATTGCGCCACCGAGACCTCAGCAGATCATTTCTGATTTTACATTACTTACATTTTTGCCTCTTTTTAATTACTACAAATTTTGATTTTGAAACGATTACTTCGGACAAAAAATTTTCTTGTTTTTCGCGAATTATTGGTCGGAAGTAAGGATTTTTAGTCGAAATTGTGTTGATTAAACATTGGAAACACGGATGTTAATATCATGAAATTGTAATAAAATCTGTGAAATATCAGTTAGATTAAACCCACGTTTATCAAAAATGGTAAACTAGTCACAACGGAAGCTATGACGAAAAAGAAAGAACTTGCTAAAGCCTCAATGGCGCAATTGGTTATCGCTCCACTCATAGTGGCATTCCTGGTTCAAATCCGGGCTAAGGCAGATTTTTTCTTAATCTTTAAAAATTACTTGTCCAAAGTAATCGTTTTAAAATCAAAATTTTTATTAAGTAAAAATTTTAAAAACTCGGATGTCAACATCTTTAAATTGTAATATCATCTTCCAAGTATTAATCACGACTTAATTAGAAATTTTGATGTACAAAAATCATAGGGCGAAAAATTCATAATCTTTATTGACAAAAAAACAAACTGATATCCTAGCTACAAATCTTTAAGGAAAGTAAAAGATTCCCAATATATTCTTATTGATATAATAGTATAAAATTATTATAAATAAAGATATGTTTTATTTAAAATCAAGAGGAAGACAAAATGTGAAATGAACAAGTCAACTGGGTGTCTTTCAAGAATATGGGAGATTTCATCTCTTGAAATATGTAAGGCTGACAAATTATGTCGTCAACGTCCTCGTCACACTTTCATAATCTCCATAAAATGTGCTGAAAACATTTCAGAATTTCTGGCACGTAAAGACATTTTAGGTAATTTCATCTATTTAAATTCGTAATTCAATCATTAAAAACTCGATGTTCAAATTTCTTTAATTATTAATTTTCTTCAGTTTTCAACAATAGAATTTTCAACTGTTTAAAAATTCAATTTTCGTGAATTTTTACCAATAGAATTTTCAACAGTTCAAAATTCATTTCTAAATTTTCTTAAATATTTAACAGTTGAAAATACACTTTCTACGAGTTTCTTAGTTTGATATTAAAATTGTCAATTGTCTTCGATTTTTAAAAATTGAAGTTTCATCTGTTCGAAATTGAATTATCAGCTTTTAACAGTTCAATATTCAATTTTCTTCTAATAATGAAAATCAGACGATCTTTTTTTCAATTTTCAACACTTACACATAATATTTACTTTTTCAATTTTCTTCAATTTCTAACAGTTGAAAATTAAATTTTTTTCAATTCTCATAAAGAGAATTTTCAACTATTCGAAATTTAATGATTAATTCTTTTAAACTTTCAACAGTTGATAATTTAATTTTTCAATCTCTTTAATTTTCAACATTGAATTTTCTACTGCTCAAAATTCAATTATCCATTATCTTTAATTTTCAATTGTTAAAGATAAATTTCCTGAAATTTTCTCATTTGAAAATTCAATTATTAATTTTCAAAAGTTAAAAATCTACTTTCAAACAACTCAATTTTTAAGTGTTGAAAACTCGATGTTCAATTTTCAAAAGTTGAAAATTCAATTTTCCTCAATTCTCACCAACAGAATCTCACACTGTTCAAAACTGAACTGAATTTTAAAAGTGAAACTTTAACTGTTGAAAATTCAATTACAAATTGTTTTAAACTTTCAACAGTTAATAATTCAATTTTCAATTCTATTCTATTTTTAATATTGAATTTCCTGCTGATAATAAATCAATTATCAATTTGTTGGAATTTTCAAGAATTAAAAATAAATTTTTTACCATTTTCTCAGTTGAATATTTAATTTTCAAGTTTCCTACATTGTCTTTAACTGAATCTTCACGGGTTGAAAATTCAATTATCAGTTTTTAAGGGGAAAAATTCAATTTTGTACAATTGAATTTTCGGATATTGAAAACGCAATGTTTAATTAGCTTTTATTTTTGGATTTCATCAATTTTAAGTTTTCAAGTTTTATCTGTTGAAAACTTAATTAAAAATTCTCCATAGTTAAATATTTAATCTTCTTCAATTTTTCCTGGTAAAATTTTTAACTAAAAAATTCAACGATCAATTTTCTTTAATTTTCAAAATTTAATATTTATATCTCCAATTTCCTTTATTTTCATCAATGGAATTTTCAACTGATGAAAATGCAATAATTAATTGTTTTAAACTTTTAACAGTTAATAATTATATTTTTCTTCTCTTTAATTTTAACATTGCATTTTCTAATCACAAAAATTCAATTATTAATTTTCTTTGATTTTGAAGTGTTAAAAATAAATTTCCTAACATTTTTACAATTGACTATTCAATTTTTAATAAACTCAAATTGTCTATACTTGAAGCTTCATGTGTTGAAAATTCAATTATCAATTTTCAACAGATAAAAATTCAAATTTAAACAACTGAATTTTCAAATGTTGAAAGCTTATTATTCAATTTTCTTTACTTTTTAATTATCTTCAATTTTCAACGATCAATTTTCTTTAATTTTCAACATTTAATATTTATATTTTTAATTTTCTTTAATTTTTAGCAGTTGGAAATTCAATTTTTTTCATTTATATCACTAGAATTTTCAACTGTTGAATATTCAATAATTAATTTTCTTAATTTAAGCAGGTAATAATTAAATTTTGAATTCTCTTAATGTAGCAAAAATTTAATTATCAATTTTCAACAGTTAAAAAGTCAATTTCAAACAATTAAATTTTTAAATGATGAAAGCTTAATATTTAATTTTCTTAACTTTTTAATTACCTTTAATTTTCAACAATAAAATTTTCTGCTGTTAAAAATTCAATTATCAATTATCTTCAATTTTCAACAGCTGGAAATTCAATTTTCTTTAAGTTTTATCAATATAATTTTGAACTGTGAAAAATACAATAATTAATTGTTTTAAGCTTATAAAAGTTATTAATTCATTGTTTAATTCTCTTGAATTTTTAACCTTGAATTTTCTGTCGATAATAAATCAATTATCAATTTTCTTGAATTTTTAAGAATTAAAAATAAATTTCCTGCAATTTCCTCAGGTGAATATTTAATTTTTAAGTTACTTCAATTGACTCTAATGGAAGCTTCATGTGTTGAAAATAAAATTATAAATTGTTAACAGTTGAAAATTCAGTTTTAAACAATATAATTTGAAAATGCTGAAAACTTAATGTTTAGTTTTCTTTGATTTTAAATTTTCTTCGATTTTTAACAATAGAATTTTCTAATGTCAAAAATTAAATTATCAATTTTCTTCAATTTTCAAAAGTTGTAATTAAATTTTCTTTAAGTATTATAAATAGATTTTGTAACTATTGAAAATTAAATGATAATTTTTTTAAACTTTCAATAGTTAATAATTTAATTTTCAATTATATTTCATTTTTAAAATTCAATTATCAATTTTCAACAGTTAAATATTAATTTTCTTTAAATTTTCCCAATAGAATTTTCAACTGTCAAAAATTTAACGATCAATTTTCTTCAATTTCCAACACCTAATAATAACATTTTCAATTTTCTCCAATTTCCAAGAGTTAGAAAATCCACTTTCTTTCTCTTTCAGCAATTAAAAATACAATGATTATTTTGTTCAAACTTTTAAATGTTTATAATTTAATTTTCAATTCTGTTCAATTTTTAACAGTTGAATTTTCTACTGATGAAAATTCAATTATCAATTTTCTTCAATTTTCAAGAGTTAACAATGAATTATTTCCCATTCTCACAGTTGAATATTCAATTTTTTTACTGGTCTATAATCAACATTTCGAAAATTCAAATATCAAATTAATATAAAATTCAATTATTAATTTACAACAGTTTAAAATTTAGTTTTTAACAACTCAATTTTCAATTGTTAAAAATTCAATTTTTCATTCTCTTTACTTTTCAGCAGTTGAATTTTCTTGGGTTGTTAATTCAATAATCAATTTTCAACAAATAGAAATTTAATTTTAAGCAACGAAATTTTCAAATGTTGAAAACTCAATGCTAACATTTTCTTTAATTTTTAATTTTCATTGATTTTTATCAATAGATATTTCAACTTTAAAAAATTCAATTTTTGATTATCTTTAATTTTCAACAGTTGAATTTTCTTATGTTGATAATTCAATCATCACTTTTCTTCCATTTTCAACAGTTGAAAATAAATCTTCTCCAATTTTCGCAAATGAATATTAAAATTTTGAATTTTTTTCAATTCTCATGGATTTAAGTTTCACCTCTTGCATATTCAATTATCAATTTTCAACCATTTGAAATTCAATTGCCTTAAATTTTCGCCGAAAAAATGTTCAACTTTTGAACATTAAACGATCAATTTTCTTCAATTTTTAACACAAATTACATTTTTAATTTTCTTACCTTTCAACAGTGAAAAAATCAATTTTAAACAATCAAATTTTCAAATGTTGAAAACTTATGTGCAATTTTCTTTAACTTTTAAAATTTTTCCATTTTTAAAAATATGATTTTTAACATCTGAATATTCAATTATTAATTTTCTTATATTTTTAACACTTGAAAATTCAATTTTCATCAATAGAATTTTCAACCGTTGAAAAATCAAGGATTCATTTTCTTTAATTTTGAACGGGTCATAATTTATCGTTCTACTTTCAACAGTTGAATTTTCTATTTTAAGCAGTTGAAATTTCTACTGTTAATAATTAAATTATAAATTTTCTTCAATTTTCAAGAGTTAAAAATAAATTTTCTATTTTCTTCAAATGTCTATAATTAAAGTTTCATTTGTTGGAAATTCAATCATCAATTTTCAGCAGTTGAAAATTCACTTATAAATTTTCCTGAGTTAAACAATCAATTATCAAACATTGAGTATTTAGTTTTCTTCAATTTAAAACAATTTAATTTTCCACATGAAAATTCAACTGTTGAAAATTGAAGAAAATTGCTACTTGAATTTTCAACAGTTCAAAATTCATTATCAAACATTGAATTTTCAGTTTTCTTCAATTGAAAACAATATAATTTTCGACCTAAAAATTCAACTGTTGGAAATTTAGAAAAATTGTTAATTGAATTTCTAACAGTGGGAAATTTAATTCAATTTCATTGTCGATGAAAGTCGATTTTTCCCAAAACGGGTCGCATTGGCAAATAATATTTCGTGAATTAATAGTCATTTGCAAATTTATTATTGTTAAGATTTAAAAATAAAATTTGATACGCAAGAGCATATGACTTTATCAAAAAACATGTATTTTGCACATATTCGAAAAATTCTTAATTAAACAAAATTAATTCTTTTTAAATTATATTTTTTATTATTGTTCACTAGTCAAAACTGTACACATAGAAAAGTTGCCAAAATTTCCGAATTAACGAAAACTTTTTTTTAATTTTTAAAACAAAAACTAAAACAGAAGATTCGAAAAAAATTCTAACATTTGTTAATAGCTTACGTTTGGTTTTTTTAATTTGAATTTCTAAAAATTAAGATAAAAAAAAACAGAAATTTTTAACCAATAAGGAAATTTTCAACTTTAAAAAAATTTGAATTTTCTAAACCTAAAAACAGAACAGAAGATATTACCCGATTGAAATTTTTTTCCGGATGCCAAACCACATATTTTGTGCAGCGGCCTGAAAAGATTCGATTAATTTTAGCATTTTTATTCTGCCCACTCCCGATAATAGATCATTCCCGAAATAAAATTGCAGGAATTCTTAAATATCCGACACTATAAAATTTTCGAGCAACATTTCATTTCAGGATTTGATTAACAAATCACTGCCGTACAATAAATTTTAAACGCTTTTTATCGTGTTAGATCCCGGCTACAAATTTTATTAAATAATTTATTATTTTTTGATTGAACGAAAATTTACTTGAACAAATATTTTTTATGGACTATTTTTATATTTTAATTTTGCCAAGAAAAAAAACAATAAAAATAAAAGGAGGCTTTAATCAGGCTTTAGTATAACTGAAGCATCGTGTTCAAATATCGATTTCCAATATCTTTGATAAAAAAAAGAATCATTGACAAAAACTGTAATAGTTAATATTCCCACCAAAAAAAGTTTTAATTTTCAATAAAAAGCGGTTGAATTAGAGCAAAAAATAAAAATTTTTCACGAATTATTCAAATGCTTATCCAAAATAGACAAATTTTCAAACCGAAAAGAGGAACTTTCAACACAAGAGTTAAGTTTTTAACAAAAACAGATTGTTCAGTTAGAAAATAAAAACAATTTGATCGAAAATGTTGCACTTTAAATTCAAAGAGACAAAATCTTTACAAAAAATTCGAATTTACCACAGAAAAATGAAAATATAAATAAAACTAAATAAAAATATTTAAAAATTGATTTTCAACCGAAGAAGCGAATTTTCAAACAAATAGTTAAATTTGGAGCCAAAGAAATAAATTTCTAACAAAAATTATGAATCTTCAAACAAAACAAAAAAAAATTCTGACTTAATAATTGAAGTTTTAACCAAGAAGATTAAATATTTATCACAAAAGGTAAATTTTCAAAATAAAAATAAAATAGTTAAATCTTCAGTTCAAAAAAAATTAATTTTCAATAAAAAAAACAGTTGAATTAAAACAAAAAATAAGAGATTTTACTTAATTACCTAAATTATTCCACTTTACTGCACTTCATTCTACTCTATTCCACTTTATTTCACTCTATTCTACTTATTTTCTCTCTATTCCACTTTATTCCACTCTATTGCACTTAATTCCCCTTAATTCCACTTTATTCCACCTTATTCTGCATTACTCCAATTAATTTCACTTTTTTCAGTCTAATCCAGTTTATTCTATTTTATTCCACTTTATTACACTTTATTCTAGTTTATTCTAGTTTGTTCCACTTTATTCAGCTTTTTTACAGTTTTTTCACTTTATTTCATTTTGTCCAATTTATTTTACTTTTCGACTTTATACCACTTTATTTAACTTTATTCTAGTTTATTCCCCTTCATTTAAATTTGCTGAAAACATTTCAGTTTATTCCAGTTTATTTCACTTTATTCTACTTTATTCCACTCTATACCACTCTATTTCACTTTATTTCACTTAATTCCTCTCAACTTCACTTTAGCCTATTGAATTCCATTCTATTCCTTTATATTACACTTTATTCCACTCAAATCGATTTAGTTTTGTTCATTCCAGTTCGTTTCACTTAATTTCACTTTTTCCAGTTTTTTCACTTAATTCCGCTTTATTCTTTTTTTTTTACTTCATACCACTTTATTCTAGTTTATTCCACTTCGCTTCACTTTATTCGACTTTTTCCAGTTTTTTCCGTTCAATTTAACTTTATTCAATTTTTTCACTTCATACCACTTTATTCTAGTTTATTCCAATTCGTTCTACTTTATTCCAGCTTTATTCCAGCTTATTCCACTTTATTCCACTTCATTCTACTTTATTCAACCCTTTTTTACTTCATTCTGCTCTATTTCAATTTATTTTACTTTATTCTTCTGAATTTCCCTTTATTCTACTTAATTCCATTTCATTCCTTTTAAAAACACTTTATTCCATGTGATTCTACTTAATTCCACTGAATTCCATGTTATCATTGTTTACTCAAATTTGTTTAATTTCATTTCAATTTGTTTCACCTGATTTTACTTAACTACAGTTAATTCCACTTTTCCCAGTATAATCCAGTTTCTTTACTTTATTCCAGTTTATTCCATTCAATCATATTTTATTTCACCTTATCACACTTCATTTTACTCTATTCCAGTTTATTCCAGTTCGTACCATTTTATTCCACTTTTTACATTTTTTTTCGCTTTATACCACTTGATTCCACTGTATTCTAGTTTATTTCACTTTATTTAACTTTATTCCACTCTATTCCACTCTATTCTTCTTTATTTTACTTTGTTTTACTTTATTTCGCTTAATTTCTCTAAATTCAACTTTATTTCACTCAATCCCATTCAATTCCTTTTTATTACGCTTAATTCAACTTCACTTTACTTTATTACACTCAGTTCCACTTTATTCCTGTTTACTCTATTTTATTTAACCTTATTCTACCTCATTCTAATTTACTTTAATTATTTCCACTTTTTTAGTTATTTTTAACTTACTCACTTTACTCCAATTTATACCCGTTTTTCACTTTATTCAACTACTTCCAGTTTATTCCACTTTTTTCAACTTATTCTACTCTATTTCACCCTATTCTACTTTGTTCTACTTTATTCCACTTTATTTCTCTCAATTTCACTTTATTCCACTCAATTCCATGCAATTCCTCTTTATTACACTTAATTCTACGCCATTTTACTTTATTCCACTCAAGTCCACTTTATTTCTGTTTACTCCAGTTTATTCTGTTTTATTTCACTTTATTTCACCTCATTCTACTTTATTCCAATTAATTCTACTTAATTCACTTTTTCCCAATTTATTCCAATTTTTCACTTTATTTAACTTCTTGCAGTTTATTCCAGTTTATTTAACTTAATTACACTTGATTCCACTCTATTCTATTTTGTTCCGCTCTATTTCACTTTATTTCTCTAAATTCTTTTTAATTTCATTTCATTCCACTCAATTCCATTCAATCCCCCTTTATTACACTTAGTTCTACGTCACTTTACTTTACTCCACTTAAGCCCACTTTATTCCTGTTAACTCTAGTTTATTTTATTTTATGTCACTTTATTCATCCTCATTCTACTTTATTCCCATTGATTCTACTTTTTCAATTAATTGCAATTTATTCACTTCATCACAATTTATTCCAGTTTTTCACTTTATTCAACTTTTTCCAGTTTATTCCTCTTCATTCAACTTCACTTTACTCTACTCCACTCTATTCTACTTTATTTCACTTCATTTCACTCAATTCCTCTAAATTCCATTTTATTCCACCCAATTTTATTTAATTTCTTTTTATTACACTTGATTCCACGTCACTTTACTTTATTCCACTCAATTTCACTTTATTCCTGTTTACTCGAGTTTATTCTATTTTATTGCACCTTACTGCACCTGATTTTACTTAACTCCAATTAATTCCACTTTTTCAGTTATTTTCAATACATTCACTTTATTTCAATTCATACCAGTCTTTTACTTTATTCAACTTCTTCCAGTTTATTCCACTTTGTTCAACTTCATTCTACTTTATTTCACTCTATTCTACTTTGTTTTACTCTATTTCACTTTATTTCTCTCAATTTTTTTTAATTTCACTTTATTCTACTCAATTCCATTCAATTCCTCTTTATTACACTTAATTCTACAACATTTTACTTTATTCCACTCAAGTCCACTTTATTCCTGTTTACTCCAGTTTATTCTGTTTTATTTCACTTTATTTACTCTCATTCTACTCTATTCCAATCAATTCTACTTCATTCACTTTTTTCCCAATTTATTCCAATTTTTCACTTTATTCAACTTCTTCCAGTTTATTCCAGTTTATTTAACTTAATTCTACTCGATTTCACTTTATTCTACTTTGTTCCGCTCTATTTCACTTTATTTCTCTAAATTCTTTTTAATTTAATTTGATTCCACTATATTCCATTCAATCCCCCTTTATTACACTTAGTTCTACGTCACATTACTTTACTCCACTTAAGCCCACTTTATTCCTGTTAACTCTAGTTTATTCTATTTTATTTCACTTTATTCATCCTTATTCTACTTTATTCCAATTGATTCCACTTTTTCAATTAGTTGCAATTTATTCACTTCATCACAATTTATTTCAGTTTTTCACTTCATTCGACATTTTCCAGTTTATTCCACTTCATTTAACTTCACTTTACTCTATTCCTGTAAATTCCATTTTATTTCACCTAATCTTATTCAATTTCTTTTTATTACACTTGATTCCACGTCACTTTACTTTATTCCACTGAATTCCACTTTATTCCTGTTTACTACAGTTCATTCTATTTTATTGCACCTTACTGCACCTCATTCTACTTAACTCCAATCAATTCCACTTTTTCAGTTATTTCCAATACATTCACTTTCTTTCAATTTATACCAATTTTTCACTTTATTTAACTTCGTCCAGTTTATTCTACTTTGTTCAGCTTTATTGTACTCTATCCCACTCTATTCTACTTTGTTCCACTCTATTTTACTCTATTTTCCCCATTCCTCTTAATTTCACTTTATTTCACTCAATTCTATTCAATCCCTTTTTATTACACTTAATTGTACGTCACTTTACTTTATTCCACTCAATCCCACTTTATTCCTGTTTACTCTAGTTCATTCTATTTTATTTTACCTCATTCCACCTCATTCTACTTTACTCCAATTAATTTGACTTTTTCAGTTATTTCCAATTTATTTACTTTATTCTAATTAATAGCAGTTTTTTACTTTATTTAACTTCATTCTACTATATTTCACTCTATTCTACTTTGTTCCACTCAATTTCACCTTATTTCTCTCAATTCGTCTTAATTTCGCTTTATTCCACTCAATTCCATTTAATTCCTTTTTATTACACATAATTCTGCGTCATTTTATTTTATTCCACTCAAGTCCACCTTATTCTTGTTAACTCCAGTTTATTCTGTTTTATTTCATTTTATTCTACCTAATTCTACTTTATTCTAATTGATTCCACATTTTCAATTAGTTGCAATTGATTCACTTTATTCCAATTTATTTCAGTTTTGCACTTTATTCAACTTCTTCCAGTTTATTTCAGTTTATTTAACTTCATTCGAATCAATTTCACTCTATTCTACTTTGCTTTACTCTATTTCACTTTACTTCTCTCAATTCCTCTTAGTTTCACTTTATTCCACTCAATCCTATTCAATTCCCCTTTATTACACTTAGTTCTACGTTATTTTACTTTATTTCACTCAAGTCCACTTCATTTCTGTTAAATTCAGTTTATTCTGTTTTATTTCACTTTATTCCACCTCATTCTACTTTATTCCAATTGATTCCACTTTTTCAATTAGTTGCGATTTCTTGACTTTATTCTAATTTATTTCAGTTTTTCACTTTATTCTACTTTTTCCAGTTTATTCTACTTTATTTAACTTTATTCCACTCTATTCTACTTCGTTCCACTTTATTTCACTTTATTCCACTCAATTTCATTCAATTCCCTTTTATTTACACTTAATTCCACGTCATTTTACTTTATGCCGCTCAATTCCACTTTATTCCTGTCTACTCCAGTTTATTCTATTTTATTCCACTTTATTCCACCTCATTCTACTTCATTACAATTAATTCTACTTTTTTAGTTATTTTAAATTTGTTACTTTTTTCACTTTATTTTACTAAACTCCTCTTAATTTTACATTATTCTACTCAATTCCAATTCATTCTGCTTTATAACACTTTATTTTACCTCATTCTGCTTTATTCCCCTGAATTCTACTTTATTATACTTAATTCTACTTTATTCCTCCTTATTCTAGCCTATTTTATTTTATTCCACTTTATTTCACCTCATCTTACTTTACTCCAATTAATTCCACTTCATTCCAATTTATTATAGTTTTTTCACTTCATTTAACTGCATTTCCTCAGCCAAATTAGACAAATTTTTAAACCAAAACAGGAACTCCGAACAAAAGAGTTGGGCTTTTAACCACGAAAGGTTATCCAGTTAATAAAGAAAAACAATCTAGTTAAATTTCCATTTTCAGAGACAAATTTTTTACAAAAAATTTGAATTTACCACACAAAAATATAAAAATATAAATAAAACTAAATGAAAATATTGAAAAAAAAACTTAATTTCAACCAAAAAAAAAAACGAATTTTTAACCAAGAAGATCAAATATCTATAAAGAAAAAAATTTTACAAAAAATGAAATAATTAAGTTGCCAGTTTAAAAAAAATTAATTTTTAATAAAAAAAACAGTTAAATTAAAGCCAAAAATACGGATTCTCAATAAATTACTTGAATTATTCCACTTTGTTACACTTAATTCTATTCTATTCCACTCTCTTCTACTTTATTCCACTTAATTCCGACTCATTTTATTGCACTTTATTCTATTTCATTCTATTTATTCCACTTAATTCCACTTTACTTATGTTTATTCTATTTTACTCCACTTTATTTAACTTCATTCTAGTTTACTTAAATTGATTTTACTTTTTTCCAGTTTAGTCCAGTTTTTTCACTTTATCTCACTTGATTTTTTCACTTGATACCACTTCGTTCCACTTCATTCTAATTTATTTCAGTTCATTTCTCTTAATGCCATTTTTTCCAGTTTATTTAACTTAATTTTACTTGATCTCTTTCAATTTCACTTTATTCCGACTTATTCTATTTAATACCATTTAATTCCACTTTATTCCAGTTTATTTTATTTTACTTTGTTTTAGTTTATTCTAGTTTATTCTATTTTATTTTATTTTATTTCACTTTATTCCACTTTATTCTAGCTTATGCGAGTTCTTTCCACTTTATTCGACGTTTTACTAGTTTTTTTACTTCATTCCACTTTATTCTAGTTTATTCCAAATTATTCCACTCTATTCCACCCTATTCTACTTGCAACCACTTTATTCCACTAAATTCCTCTCAATTCCACTTTATTCTACTCCATTCCATTTCACTTTATTATACTTTTTTCCACTTAATTCCATGTAATTCCAATTTATTCCACTTTATTTCAGTTTGTTACCTTTATTCACTTTATTCTTGTTCATTTCAGTTCATTTCACTTCATTTAACTTTTTCCAGTTTATTTTAATTTATTCTACCTTATTCCTCCCTTTCAAGTTTATTCAAATTTATTCCACTTCATTTCACTTTATTCTACATTATTTTACTCAATTCCATCCCATTATACTTTATTACACTTTATTTCACCTCATTCTACTTTGTTCCACTCAATTCTACTTTATTCCGCTTGATTCCCCTTTATTTCAGTTTATACCAGCTTATTCTAGTTTATTCTAGTTTATTCTACTTCATTCCACTTTATTCCACTTAATTCCACTTCATTCTACTTTGCTCCAATTAATTCAAAACTACATTCCAGTTTATTCTAGTTTTTGTCACTTTAACCCACTTTATTCCAGTTTATTCTATTTTATTCCACCTTATTTCCTCAACCAAATCATAAAAATTTTCAAACCAAGAAGAGCTTTCAACAAAAGAGTTGAGTTTTCAACAACAAAAGATTTTCTAGTTAATAAAGAACACAAAAATATAAAAATATAAATAAAGCTGAATAAAAATATAAAAAATGAATAAATTTTAACTTGAAAAACTAATTTTTAACTTAATAGGTTAATTTCGAACCAGAGATATAAATTTTTTAATGAAATTATGAATCTTTAACCAAAAAAATTATTTTTTACCAAATAGTTGAATTTTCAGCCAAGAAGGATAAATATCTATCAAAAAAGATACATTTTAGACGAAAAATGACATAGTTAAATTTTTAGTTAAATTATTAATTTTCAATTAAAAAATTAAAGCAAAAAATATGGATTTTCAATAAATTACGTAAATTATTTTACTTTATTTCACTTCCTTCTACTCTATTCTACTCTATTGTACTTTATTATACTCTATTTCACTTCATTATACTTAATTCCTTTTAATTACACTTTATTCCACTCTATTCCATTTCACTTTATTACACTTTAATCCAACTCATTCTACTTTATTACACTTTATGCTTGTTTATTCACTTATTCTACTTTATTTTATTTTATTCCACTTTTTTCTACCTCATTCTACTTTAATTTAATTATATTTAACTTTTTTCAGTTTGATCCAGTTCTTTTACTTTATTCCACTTCATTTCAGTTTATTTTATTTTATTGCATTTTATTTTCCCCTATTCTAGTTTATTCTACTTTATTCAACTTTATTCGATTTGTTTCTAGTTTTTTTTTACTTTATTTCACTTTATTATACTTTATTAAAGTTTATTCGATTCTAGTCAACCCTTTTCCAGTTTACTCCACTTTATTCCACTTCATCGCACTCTATTCCACTCTGCTCTACTTTATTTAACTTAATTCCAGTTGATTCCACTTCATTCCTGTCTATTCCACTCTATTCTATTACACTTTATTACACTTTATTCTAGTTTATTCACTTATTCTACTTTATTTTATTTTATTTCACTTTTTCTACCTCATTCTACTTTAATCTAATTATATTTAAATTTTTTCAGTTTGATCCAGTTCTTTTACTTTATTCCACTTTTTTCAGTTTATTTTATTTTATTGCATTTTATTTTCCCCTATTCTAGTTTATTCTAATTTATTTAACTTTTTCGACTTGTTTCTAGATTTTTTACTTTATTCTACTTTATTATACTTTATTATAGTTTATTTGACTTTAGTCAACCCTTTTCCAGTTCATTCCACTTCATTCCACTTCATCGCACTCTATTACACTCTGCTCTACTTTATTTTATTCAATTCCAGTTGATTCCACTTCATTCCTGTTTATTCCACTCAATCCTACTTTATTTCTGTTTATTCTACTGTTCCACTTTTTCTAGTTTAATTTATTTTTCTTACTTCATTCCACTTGATTTCAGTTTAGTCTACTTTATTTTACTATTTTTCACTTTATTTCAGTTTCTTCTATTTTAT
>JAUELO010000366.1:5732463-5748155 GCA_032357855.1 Amphibolips quercusostensackenii
AAACTGATGAATTTTCAACTGGGATAGTTGAAATTTTTATGAAAAAGAGGAATTTTCAACCATAAAGATTAATTTTCCATGGAAAATACGAATTTTCCACAAAGTACATAAATTTTCAAACAAAGAGTTGAAATTTCATTTTAAAAAATATATCAATTTTGAATTTAAGGTCGAAAAGAAATATATTTTGTTAAAAGAAATTTTTTATGCTAAAAAAGCACGAGAAAGATTTACAATTAAGAAACAGATTTCCAAACTGTCTTACTTTTCGGCTCATGAAACAAAAATAACAATTGAAAAAAGACGGAGAACATAAATTTTCAACCAAAAATAGAATAGCTCAATTTTCTCTTAAAAATCTAATTTTTCACAAGAAAACGTATATTCAGAAAAATAGTTAATTTTTTTACTGAAATAGTTACATTTTTAGATAAAAAATGTCCTACGACTGTAGATGAAGTAGAAATCACTTTTCTAGCGACCAAAGTGGTTTAAATAATGAAAACTTGAATTTTTGTGATTAGAAGTAAATTCCTGGTCATTTCTCAGTCACTCAAAATTGATCTCAAACTTTAGCCATACGGAAACCCTCAATTTGCTTTAAATTAAAAACAATTATTTTGTAAAGTAAATAAATTTCGTTTTGTAATACATAAAAACAAAAGAATACTTTTTTAAAGTTATAGGTAGCAATATTTAAATTTTAACAATTTAACAATGTATTAAAATAAATGTGTCGGCTTGTAATTAAATACTTGATTCTTAACCAAATATTCCAAATATAGAAAAGTTCCAAATATTTCATTATTTGTTCTTGAAAAACCGACTGAAATGAAAACATATGTTTCAAAAGAAAAACAATGATATTATTGCATTCTCTCATACTTTTCGCTAAGAATTAATCAAAACAAATTGCAAATACAAGAAAATAAGGACACGTGAGGATAAAATGAGAATCGAAAATTTTCTCGCCATTTTAGCCATCGTTTATCACACATGATAAATCCAAATCTGTTTATCAAGGTGACTCTCAAAAAGTAAACACGAGCCAAAGAACGAAATAAACTTTTTTAGCTTTTGGCCTTTTGCAAGATGTCGCTTATTTAAAAGGGAAAACCCGAGAAACGAACAAATTTAGAAAACGAATCACTTTACCCGATTTTGAAGGATTGTAAAGCTTTACGACACTTTGACTCGCGAAATTCCGTAATCAAAATTGAGTCGCGAACTCCTTGATTACAAAATCAAATATGTACAACGGTTTTTTATCTATAACAATGTATATACAATAAGTTCTCGAGACTTAAGTGCCAGGTCATTGAAAAACTTACGAGAATTGGCGTAACCACTGATGTAATCTGCAACAATAGCAGCAAAGGATGTGTAAAAGGCATCGTAGGATTCCTCGTGGGACGTAAATTCGGATTCACTGGAAAATAAACGTTAAATAGATCGATAAATACGTCTACGTTTAGTTAACGAGCATCCATTTCTGTACTGTCACCTTAGCACGGTTTCGGTTTTGCGATTTTTGTGCTGTTCCCATGCTTTGTTTTGCATGAAACTGAAAACCTACCTTTTAACAATTGCTTTCACGAGCTCGATGATCTCATTTTTGTTGAATGAACCGTAAGATGCAGTTAAAATTGGCTTTATAATCGATGCCCAGTCCACGGAGCCACCGCTCTTGGCCGCCATTTTGAAAACTGACGAGATTCATGAATATCCTTTTCAAGGAACTGATTGGTCAACTCGCGAACGAAATTCAGCGAGATCTAGCGGATTTGGTGACAACTCTTTGATGCAAAGTAAGCACGTGATGTCGGTGGAACAGATTACTGTGTCCACTGCACATGCGTTGTGCCAAAATTCTGACTAGTTACCTGGCGCGCGCTTATTTGAAATTCTAAAATACACAAATTAATTGTTTTGAATAAATAATAAAAATAAAATGCATTGAATTACATTTTTCATTGCAAATATACTTTTGTAGTCATCAAGATAATAATCATTTGATTCCACTGCTGAAAAAAATTATTCCTGCGGACTTCGAAGCACGACAAATTATTTGTCACTGAAAAGTAATATAACGTTTTTTTTGTGTCCAAATTTGAATTTAAACTTTATTTATTAACTAAAAATTTTAAAAAATTGATTTGTATAGTTTTGACATTTCAAATGAGGGCACACACGTTTTTGAATTTGACTCAAATTTGCAAAATTGCACTCGAACTGAAATTATTCCTAAAATTAAAAAAATCTTTAAATATTATAAAAATTGTCTGACAATCATGCAGATTTCTTTTTGAAATTTTTAAAAATCTTAATCTTCAAAAATAATTTTTTCAAATTCAGGGGAATCTTACGAAAACTTTTTTATTATTTTATACATTTGAAATTTTTTAAAAAGCCCCGAACGTTTTTGTGGAAATATTTAAAAAATTCTGAAGCTTCTGAATTTCTTTTAAAAATAATAAATAATAAAATTAAAAATATATATAATGTAAATATATAATGAAAAAATTAAATAATAATAAACAAAAATAAAATTTAAAAATAGTTTTAAAATCTTCAAAACTCTTGTTTGAAAATTTTGTGAATATTTTCAAATAATTAAAAATATTGCTAAATCTCCTCTTAAAACAAATTTTTAAAAATAAAAAATCAATAAAAATGTTCCCATAAATCCTCAACAATTTTTTATACCTTTTAAAACCCTCAAAAAGTTTCAAAATTTTCTTATAGGAATCTCAAGAATTTTGTTTATTATCTCGATATTTTTATATACATTTTTTTTAAATCTTTTCAAACCTAAAATCAGCTTAAATTACTTTTCGATTTTTTTCAAAAATTCTCAAAATGTTTTAATAATTTTTTAAATGATTAAAAATTTATTTTTTCAAATAAATTTCCAGGAATTTTACAAAAACTTTGTTATTTTTTTGATACCTTCTAAAATTTTTGAAAGCTCTAAAAGTTTTTGTCGAAATATTAAAAAAAAATTCTAATGCTTTTAAATTTTTTTAAAAATGAATTTCATTTTTCCTTAAATTCTTTTAAAATTTTTCAAAATATAAAAAATGTAAGAAAACAAAATAAAAATAAAATGAAAACATGAAAAAGTAATAAAAATATAATAATAAATAATAAAATAAAATTTTCCCATAAATCATGAGAAATTTATTATACCTTTCAAAATGCTTTAAAAGTTTCAAAATGTTCTCAAAGAAATCTTAAGAATTTTTTTTTATCATCTCGATATTTTGTTTTACATGTTTTCAAATCTTTTTAAACCTAAAATCAGCTTAAATTATTTTTGGAATTTTTAAAAAAATTCTAAATATTTTTTTGATTTTTTTGAATTTTTTCTAAAATTTTTAGAAAATCTTTTAAAATTAAAAAAACGCCTTAAGATCTTGCAGATTTCTTTCTGACATTTTGAAAAATCTTAATCTTCTAAAAATGTTTGAAATATTTAAAAATTCATTGTTTCAAACAAATTCCCAGGAATCTTACGAAAACTTTTTTGTTTTTTTGATACCTTTATAAAATTTAAAAATTGTTGCAAAATTCCTCAAAATATAAAAAAAATATAAGAAAAAAATAAAAAAATAAAATTATAAAAAATTGTTTTAAAATCTACAAAAATATTATTTGACAATTTTGTGAATATTTTCAAATGACTAAAAATTTTTGTGGATATTCTCTTGAAAGTAGGTTTTGAAAATGAAAAAACAACTACAATTTTCCCATAAATGGTGACAAATTTTGTATATCTTTCAAAATCCTTAAAAAGTTTCAAAATTTTCGCATAGGAATCTTACGAATTTTTTTTTATTATCTCGATATCTTTTTAAATTTTTTGAATTTTTCCGAAATTTTGTTAACAATCTTTTAAAATTAAAAAAACGCTTTAAAATATTTAAAATCATTGAAAATTTATTTTAAAAAATTTTTTAATTTCTTCTTACCTTTTAAAATTTATAAAAAGCTTTTTTTAAATCGGTATAAAGTTCTGCAAAATAAAAAAAACTGTTTTAAAATAGTCAAGACTTTTATTTGACAATTTTGTTAATTTTTTTTTAAATGATCCAAAATCTTTTTACTTTCTTAACATTAATTTTTCAAAATAAAGAATGAATAAAAATTTTCCCAGGAATCATGAAAAATTTGTCATGCTTTTCGAAATCCTAAAAAAGTTTCGAAATTTGATTTCAAAATATGATTTTTAAAAATGAAAAATCATTAAAAATTTTCCTAGGAATCGTTAATAAATTTTGTATTCTCTGGAAAACATTTTAAAAAATTTATTAAATATCTTTTGCAATTATTTGAACTTTTCCTCCAAATTTTCATTTTTTTAAACGAAAAAAATTGCGTTACGATCTTTTAGATTTCTTTTTGGCATTTTTAGAAATCTTGATCTTTTAAAATCTTTTGAAATTTTAAAAAAATTAGTTTTTCAATTTTATTTCAAAAAATTAAAAAAATCTACACTCCCTTATAAATTTTACAAATTTGTTTCAAGTTTTTAATCGATTTTTGAATTTTTTCAAAACTTCCAGATATGTTTTAAGATTATTGAATTTTTCCTAAAATTTTTGAAAAATCTTTTTAAATTAATAAAATTGCCTGAAAATCTTGCAAATTTTTTTTTGACATTTTAAAAAATCTTAATTTTTAAAGTTTTTTAAAATGTTTAAAAACTAGTTTTTTAATTTTATTTCAAAAATTTTAAAAATAAACATTCTCTTATAAATTTTTCAAATCTTTTTCAAACTTTAAATTAATTTTAGAATTTTTTCAAAACATCTAAATACCTTTTAAAATTATTGGAATTTTTCCTAAAATTTTTTTAAAATGTTTTAAAATTAATAAAATTACCTGAAAATCTTGCAGATTTCTTTTTGACATTTATAGAAATCCTAATCTTTAAAGAAATTTTTAAAGCTTTAAAAATTCCTTTTTTACTTTTATTTCAAAAGCTTCTAAAATTTACACTTTCTCATAAATTATTCAATTTCTTGTCAAATTTTTCATTCATTTTTCAATTTCTTCAAAACTCCTCATTATCTTTTATAATTATTTAAATTTTTCCTAAATTTTTTAAAAAATCTTCTACCATTATTCAAATTGCCTGCAAATCTTGCAGATTTCTTTTCGAGATTTTTAGAAATTTTAATTTTTGCAATTAAAAAAAATCCACATTTTTGTATAAATTTTCAAAATTTGTTTCAAACTTTAAATTAATTTTAGATTTTTTTTAAATTTCTAAATACCTTTTAAAATTATTTGAATTTTTACTTAGATTTTTTAAAAATGTTTTAAAATTAATAAAATTACCTGAAAATCTTGCAGATTTCTGTTTGACATTTCTAGAAACCTAAATCTTTCGAATTTTTTTGAAATCTTTAAAGATTCTTTTTTTCAAATAAATTCCCAGGAATCTTAAGGAAACTGTTTTATTTTTTTGTTCCTTTTAAATAATTTTGAAAAGCTCTACAATTTTTTGTGGAAATATAAAAAAAAAAACCTAAACCTTCTAAATAAAAAAAAAATAAAAAATTTAATTTTTCCTAAAATTGTTTTAAATTTCTGCAAAATAAAAAAAATTGTTTTAAAATCTTTAAGACTCTTCTTTGACAATTTGTAAATGTTTTGAAATTACTAGACATTTTTTATTTTCTTAAAATTAATTTTTTAAATAATAAAATCAAATAAAATTTTCCCAGCAATCATGAGAAGTTTTTTGTGCCCTTCAAAATGTTGAAAAAGTTTTGAAATTTTATTTCAATGAAAAATTATATAAAATTACCCCAAGAATATTATGAAATGTTTTTTATTTACTTTACTTTTTTTATTTACTTTCGGAATTATTAGAATTATTTTTAATAATATTTTGAAATTCTGCAAAATATAACAAAAAATTTGTTGATCTTCAAGATTCTTTTTTTGACAAGTCTAGGAATCTCTTGAAATGTTTAAGTATTCTCTTGCAATTAATTTTTTATAATAGAAAACCATTAAAGAATTTTCCAGGAGCATTAAGAATTTTTTAGTTTTATTATCCTCACACCTTTTAAAATTCTCAAAGGTTTCAAAATTCTCAAAAAGCTTCAAAATTTTTTTTCGTAATTTTAAAAAATCCACATTTTGTTTTATATTTTTTGAACATTTTTATTATTTTTGCAATATTTTTGAAATTTCTAAACATCTTTTAATAAGATTTTATTTTTTCCTAAAATTTTTGGAAGATATTCAGGAATTAAAAAAATATACTTTAAAATCTTATATATTTTTTGGAGATTTTGAGAAATCACTAAAAATATAACTTTCTAAAATAAAAAGTCATTTGAAATTTTCTTATGATAAATATTCTATTCTCTTGAAACCTTTAAAAATTCTTCAAAGGTTGATCTTTTTTCGAGATCTTAAAAAATCTTTATTTTGTTCTAAATTTCTTGAAATCTTTTCAAATTTTAAATTATTCTTGGAATTTTTTTCAAAACTTCTAAATATCTTTGAAAAAAATTCTGATGTTTCAAAAACTGTAAGAAAAATTTAAATAATTTAAAAACATATTTAGAAGTTTTGCAAAAAAATTTGTAAATTGAAAATATTTCACAAAATTTGACACAAAATGTAGATTTTTAAAGATTACGAAAGACAATATTGAAACTTTTATTTTTTATTTCTGAAATGACATTTTAACTGATTATAAGAATGTAAAAATAGTCTAGAAGATTTAAAGGCAATTTTTTACACTTTTGAAAGATTTTTCAACAATTTTTGGAAAAATTCAAAAAAATCACAGATATTAAGAAGTTATGACAAAATTCTCAAAATAATTTAAAATTCGAAAAGATAGAAATTTTTAAAATAAAATGTATTTGAAGATTTCAAAAAAAAATAAACTTTTGAAGAATTTTGAACGTTTTCAATAGAATACAAAAATTAATTAAGATTCCTGAGAAAATTTCAACTGATTTTTTATTTTAAAAAATAACATTTCCAATGATTTCTGAAAATTTTAAAAAATATATGTAATGGAACATTTTAAGGCAATTCTTTTTTAATCTTGAAAGATTTTTTAATGATTTTAGGCAAAGTTAAAATCTTTTAAAAGATATTCAGAATTTAAAAAAAAATCAAAAATATATTTAAAAATTTGAAACGATTTCAAAAAATTAAAAACAAAATTTAATTTAAAGTTTACAAAAAAAAGAAGCTTTTAAAGAATTTTAAATGGTTTCAAAAGAATAAAAAAATGACTTAAGATTCCTGAGAAAACTTTAAATGATTTTTTATTTTAAAAAAATGACATTTTGAATAATTTTTAAAATGTTAAAATAATTAAAGATTTTAAGGCAACTTTTCGATTATTAAAAGATTTTTAACAATTTAAGGAGAACTCTCAATCATTTCAAAAGATATTTAGAAGTTTAAAAAATTTAATACATTGAAAAGATTTCAATAAATTTAACACAAAATGCAGATTTTTTAAAATTGCGAAAAAAATTTTTTAAAGTTACTAAGAATTCTAAAAGGTTTCAAAAGATAATAGAAATAAAAAAAATTCCTAAGTGTTCTGAAAAAATTTCTAATAATTTTTTATTTAAAAAAAATAACTTTAGGAGAATATTTGAAAATATTTTCAAACATTACAAAAGATTTCCAAAATTGCCAAAAAAGAATTTTGATAATTTTAAAACCATTTTTTTTTAAATTTTGCAGAATTATAAAACAAGTTTAGGAAAACTTCTTATTATTTTAAAAATATATTTAGAAGGTTTAGAAGTTTTTAAAAGTTTTAAAAAATTTTAAGCAAAATCTAGTTTTTTAAAAGTTTCAAGAGAATAAGAAAATTATTTAAGATTTCTGAGAAATTTAAAAATAATTTTTCATTTTGAAAAATGGCATTTTGAATTATATCTAAAAATATAAAATAAGAATGATTTCAAGGTAATTCTTTTTCAGTTTTAAAAGATTTGTCTAAAATTTTAGGAAAACTCCTAATTATTTTTAAAGATACTTAGAAGTTACATTTTTAAAAAAATTCAATCATTTGGAAAGATTTCTAAAAATTGAACACAAAATGTAGATTTTTGAAGATTACCAAATAAAATTTTGAAAATTTTTAAGATTTTGAAATGGTTTCAAAGATAATAAAAAAAATTCTAAGTGTCCTGAACAAATTTTAAACAATTTTTCGTTTGAAAAATTGAATTAAGGAGAATTTAGAAGAATAAACATTTTTTAACAAAATGTATGTTCTGGAAGATTTCAAACAAAATTCGCGAAGCTTTTCTTTAAAAAAAAATATTTTAATGAAAAATGAATACAATAAAAATAAAACACTTTACTTAACAATCCTGGGAACATTTTAAATAATTTTTCACTTTTAAAATATTTCTAAGAATGTAAAACAATTTGGAAAATTTTTTATGATTTTTATTTTTAAAAATTAAATTTTTTATTTTTTATATTTAAATTACCGACAAAATTAAAAAAGATTTTTAAACATTCTGAAAGATTCCAAAAATTGTCTAAAAAAGAATCTTGAATTTAAAACTTTTTTTTTATTTTTTAGAATTTTAAAACATGTTTGGGAAAAATTTGAATAATTTTAAAAGATATTTAGCAGACATTAAGAATTTTGAAAAGTATCAAGAAAATAGAACACTTTTCTTAAGATTCTTGGGAAAATTATTTTTTTTTTTATTTTGACAAATTAATTTTTAAAGATTAAAAATTTTTTTTAAGATTTCTAAAAATGTCGAAAAAACTGTTTTATTTGTGAATTTAACTATTTTGTTAAAAACTCAAATTTTTAGATGAATTTTAATATCTTTTATGTAAAAAAAAATCTTTTTCAATTTGAATATAAACTCTTTAATTTTTCGTTTAGAAAAAATTTCAAAAATAATTTTCCTGTGGGAAAATTGTGAATGATTTTTTATTTTAAGAAAATAACCTTCGCGGGTATGTTTAAAAAGATTTTAAAACATTTTAAAAGATTCCCAAAATTGTCAAAAAGAAAATCTTGAATTTAAAACAATGTTATTTTTTCAAATTTTAAAACAAGTTTGGGAAAAAGTCGAATCATTTTAAAAGATTTTCTTTCTTTCTCTTTCTTAAGATTCCTGGGAAAATTATTTTATTTTTTTTTATTTTGACAAATTAATGTTTAAAGATGTCTAAAAATGTCGAGAAAACTGGTTTGTTTGTGAATTTAACTATTTTTTTAAAAACTCAACTTTTTATATGAATTTTACTATTTTTTATGTAAAATAAAAATCTTTTTCAGTTTGAATATAAAATCTTTAATTATTCGTTTAGAAAAAATTTCAAAAATAATTTTCCTATGAGAAAATTGTGAATGATTTTTTATTGTAAAAAATTAACTTCACGGGTATGCTTAAAAAGATTTTGAAACATTTTAAAAGATTCCTGAAATTGTCAAAAAAAAAAGAATCTTGAAATTTAAAACAATTTTATTTTGTAGAATTTTTAAACAAGTTTGGGAAAAAATTTAATCATTTTAAAAGATAATTAGCAGGCTTAGAATTTTTTTTAATGTTTCAAACAATTTAATACAAAATGTAGATTTTTGAAGATTTTGAAAAAAACAAAGCTTTTAAAGAATTTTGAAAAGTATCAAGAATATAAAACACTCTTTTTAAGATTTTTGTAAAAATTTTAAATAATTTTTTAATTCAGAAAATTAGTTTTTAAAGATTTCAAAAATTTTCAAAAGATTTCTAAAAATGTCGAAAGAAAATCATTAAATGCTTTAATTTTTAAAGATTTTTTAAAATTTTTAAATAATTTGAGTTCGTAATAATTAAAAACATCTGGAAGATTTTAATACAATTTCAAAAATGTTTAACTCAAAATAATTTATTTGCGAAAGTAACCTTTTTTCAGGGTCATTTTTAATACTAAAGTGGAAAAAGGAGGTAAAGAATAAGAAAAGGAAATTTCCAATCTAATCTCATGAACTTTCTCTAATTTGATAAGGATATAAAAATAAAAATTGGTATTGATCTCTCAACAATTGTTCCACAATTTTTCGCTATTTAAACTAACGCGGGAACTTGAGATCCAATCAAATATCCCCCTCTTCTCCATCCACAGTTTAGGCAACACAAGTCTAAAAAAAATTATAAAATTAAAAATAAATACACTGAATTTAAAGGAATCAAACAAGAAAATTAATTTTTTCTTTTAAAATTGACCTCCCAGCTACAGAACTGTCTTTAAAATTATTAAATCAATATATCTGATAATACACTGTTCATGCTTTTGGGTGGCAAATCTGACGATTCTCGATTTGTTTGCAATGACCGATTTTTTAATTCGACAGTCCCGACATCTACATAGGGACTACAATACAGAAAAGGTATTGTTTCTCAATTTTTTATCAATAATATCAATATTTCTCTGAAAGTTTGTCAGTTGATTTCCTCAAGTCAGTTTTCGATTGCACAAAACTACAGACCTGTTACGACAAGTTTCACAATTTCGCTTGACCCGCGTATCGATCGTTCTTCGTTCGTATTTTGGGGTTAGGTTAGCTTAGTTCGTTAGCTCGTTAAGGTCCGTGTCTCCAAGTTATTTATTATATAACGAAATCGGAGTGACATTACGATTGTTTGCAGAAAAATGTTGAGATTTCCGTTGGTCAGGGCCACCGGGCTGTCAAGTGGCAGACTTGGAAGCACGGGCCTGCATACGACCGTCAACAAGTCCCAGCAGGCCGCCCAGGATCTTGTCGAACTTTTCATCGATGACGTTCCTGTCCAGGTCCCACCTGGAACGACTGTCCTTCAGGTAGGACCTTTTGTTTACATTTTTTATTATCCAAAAAGTTTACTCTTTCACTTGAAGTACTATCTATTTTGCTTTAAAGCAGGAATTTCCTGGAAAACAGAGAAAAGTCGGAGAATATTTTGGTCAGGGAAAAGCCAGGGATTTCGAAAAAAAGCAAAAGCCGGGGAATTTCTGCAAGAAGTACTCTAAGTGTCGAGAATAAGCAGGATTACCACTAAGTCACTTCCTTTTTCAAATCACTTTTTAAGATCAAGCCACTTTATAAACTGACTTTTTAAAATGAAAAGATCACTTTTGTCACTTTTCTTTCAATAAATTATTGAATTCAAAAGAGAGTTTTGTAGTACATTTAAATCATTTAAAAGAATTTAAAAGTATTTTAAAGATTTTAGGTATTTTCCAAATTTCCAAGTAATTTTCAAGAGCTTAAAGA
Organism: Amphibolips quercusostensackenii; assembly: GCA_032357855.1. Lineage (NCBI taxonomy): Eukaryota > Metazoa > Arthropoda > Insecta > Hymenoptera > Cynipidae > Amphibolips > Amphibolips quercusostensackenii. Next base: position 5,743,730 of record JAUELO010000366.1, read on the forward strand.
TGTTCCATGGGATTTCAAAGAATTTGAAATATTTTAGAGTACATATTTAAAAAAAAATTTCAAGGAATTTTTAATATATTTTAATAATTTGAAGGGATTTTAAAGGATTAAAAAAATGATAGGGTATTTTTCAATTCCCAGAAAGTATTTTTAAGATTTCAGGATATTTTAAAAATTTCTAAGTAATTCTGAAGAGGTTTAAATAGTTTCAAAGGATCTCAAAAGATTTCAAACGATTTGAAATAATTTAGGATACGTTTTTTAAAGTATGTATTCTAAAATTTTAAAATATATTCCAATAACTTGAAAGTATTTCAAATAATTTTAAAGATTTTAGGTTTTTTTTTTAAACTTCCAAGGAATTTAAAAAAGCTATAAAAAGTTTCAATGGATTTCAAATGATTTCAATAATTTGAAGGGATTTCAAAGAATTTTAAAGATTTTAGGGTATTTTTAAAAATTGCACTGAATTACCAAGACCTTTAAAATATGTCATGGGATTTTTAAAAGTTTCAATAAATTTAAAAGAGCTTTAAAAAGTTTGTTATGATTTCAATAATTTGAATGTATTCGAAATGATTTTAAAGATTTTAGGGTATTTTTAAAAATCCCCAATGAATTTTAAAAAGCTTAAAAAAGTTTTTAAAGATTTCAATAATTTAAAGGTATTCCAAAGAATTTTTAAGGTTTTGGGGTATTTTTAAAAATACCAATGAATTTTAAAAAGCTTTAAAAATTTTAAAGAGATTTTAAATGGTTTTAATAATTTGAAGGGATTTCAAAGTATTTCAAAGATTTTAGTCGTTTTTTAAAATTCCAAGGAACTTTCAAGAGCTCTAAAATGTTTCAAATTTAAGAGTATTTAAGAAAATTCCAAGAAATTTTCAATAGATTTTAATCATTTGAAAGGATTCCAAAGGAGTAAAAAAATTATAGGGTATTTTAGAATTCCCAGGAATTATTTCCCAGAAAGTATTTGGAAGATTTTAAGATATTTTTCAAATTTCCAAGGAATTCTGAAGAGGTTTAAATTGTTTTAAAGGATTTCGAAAGATATCAAACGATTTGAAAGGATTTTAAAGATTTTAGGGTATTTTTAAAACTCCCAATGAATTTTAAAAAGCTTCAAAAAGTTTCCAAGGATTTTAATAATTTGAAGGTATTCCAAAGAATTTTTAAGATTTTATGGTATTTAAAAAAATTCCAATGAATTTTAAAAAACTTTAAAAAGTTTCAAGATATTTCGAATAATTTCAATAATTTGAAGAGATTTCAAAGATTTCAGGGTATTTTTTAAAATTCCAAGGAATTTTCAAGAGCTTTAAAATGTTTCAAGGGATTTTAAAGGTTTTGAAATTTTTTAAGGTATTGAAAAAATCCTAAGGAATTTTTAATAGATTTCAGTAATTTGAAAGTATTCCATAGAATTAAAAAAATTTCAGGGTATTTTTTAAACTTCCAAGGAATTTTCAAAAGCTATACAAAGTATCAAGGGATTTAAAATGATTTCCATAATTTGAAGGTATTTCAAAGTATTTCAAAGATTTCAGGGTATTTTTTTTAATTTCCAGGGAATTCTAAAGATTTATAAATAGTTTTAAAGTATTTCAAAAGATTTCAAACGATTTAAAAGGATTTTAAAGATTTCAGGGTATTTAAAAAAATTTCAAGGAATTTTCAAGAGCTTTGAAATGTTTTAAGGGATTTCAAAGGTTTTGAAAGGATTTTAAAGATTTTAGGGTATTTTCAAAAACTCCAAGGGATTTTTAAGATCTTTCAAATGATTTCGAAGAATTTGAAATATTTTAGAATATTTTGAAAATTCCACGGAATTTTTAATTTGTTTTAATAATTTGAAGGGATTCCAAAGGATCGTAAAGATTTTAGGGTATTTAAAAAAATTTCAATGAACTTCAAAAAGCTTTCAAAAGTTTCAAGAGATTTCAAATGATTTTCAAAATTCGAAGGTATTTCAAAGATTTTAGGGCATTTTTTAAATTTACAAGGAATTTTCAAGTGCTTAAAAATGTTTCATGGGATTTAAAATGGTTTGAAATATTTTAAGGTATTTAAAAAGTTCTAAGGAATTTGTTATATATTTCAATAAAGTAACGGTATTCCAGGTAAAAAAAATTAAGGTTCTTTTTCAAAATTTCAAAAAATTACAAAGAGCTTTAAAAAGTTTTTAAGTATTTTAATAATTTGAAGGTATCCCAAATAACTTTAAAGATTTTAGGGTATTTTCGAAAATCCCAATGAATTTTAAAGAGCTTTAAAAAATTTCAAAGTATTTCAAATGATTTCAGGAATTTGAAAGGATTTTAAAGAATTTGAAACATTTTAGGGTATTTTCAAAAATTGCAAGGAATTTCAAAATTAGAATTTCAAAAGATTTTAAGGTATTTTTTAAAATCCCAATGAATTTTTAAGATTTTAGGGTATTGTAAAAAATCCCAATGAATTTTAAAAGCTTGAAAAAGTTTCAAAAGATTTCAAATATTTTAAATTACAAAAATTTTAAGGCATTCTCAAAAGCTTTAAAATGTCTCAAAGGATTTCAAAGAATTTGAAATAGTTGAAAGTATTTAAAAAATGTTAAGGAATTTTTAACAGATTTCAATAATTTTAAAGGTTTTTTAAAGGATTACAAAAATTTTAGGGTTGTTTTAATTTTCATAGGAATTTCAAAGAGGGATAAAAAATTCCAAAGTATGTCAAATCATTTCAAATGATTTCAATAATTTGAGAGGATTTTTTCAAAATTCCAAAAAAATTTTAAGATCTTTAAAATGTTATAAGGGATTTCAAAATATTCTTATGATATCAGGATATTTTTAAAACTTCTAAGGAATTTGTAAGGTTTTAAAAAGTTTCAAAAGATTTAAAATGATTTTAAATGATTTCAATAATTTGAAGGGATTTTTTCAAAATGTGAAGAAATTTTTAAGATCTTTAAAAATGTTTCAAGGGATTTCAAAGTATTTTTAAGATTTTAGGATATTTTTAAATTCCCGATGAATTCTGAAGAGGGTTAAATAGTTTCAAAGGATTTCAAATGGTTTGAAGTACATAATTTATGATATTTATTTTAAAATATTCCAAATTTTTTAAATATATTTCAATGGCTTGAAAGTATTCCAAAGGATTTTTAAGATTTTGCGGTATTTTTAAAACTTCCAAGGATTTTTAAAAGATTTTAAAAAGTTTAAGCGTTTTAAAATTATTTTAAAGGATTTAAATAATATGAGGGGATTTTTTCAAAATTTTAATTAATTTATGGTATGATTTGAAGGTATTCTAAAGGATTAAAAAAATTTTATGGTATTTTAAAAAATTCCAAAGAATTTAAAAGAGGTTTAAAAAGATTCAAATTATTCAAATTATTTCAAAGGATTTCAATAATTTGAAGGAATTTTTATGAATTCCACGGAATTTTTAAGATTTTTAAAATGTTTTTAATGATTTCAAAGTATTCTTATGATCATAGGATATTTTTAAAATTCCAAGAAATTCTGAAGAGGTTTAAATAGTTTCAAATTATTTCGAATGATTGCAAATGATTTGAAATAATTTAGGATGTGTATTTTAAAATATTCCAAAATTTGTAAATATGTTTCAATAACTTGAAAGTATTTTAAAGGATTTTAAAGATTTTGCAGTATTTTTAAAACTTCCAAGGATTTTTAAAAGATTTTAAAAAGTTTCAAATGATTTTAAAGAATTAGAATGATTTCAAAGGATTTCAATAATTTGAATGTATTTTTTCAAAATTCCAAGTAGTTTTCAAGATCTTTAAAATATTTCAAGGGATTTCAAAGTATTTTTAAGACTTTAGGATATTTTTAAAATCTTCAAGGAATTCTGAAGAGGTTTAAATAATTTAAAAATTCTTTCGAAGTTCTAAAACTTCGAAGGATTTTTAAAACTTCCAAAGAATTTTAAAACTTCCAAGGAATTTTATAAAGTTTTAAAAAGTTTTAAAGGATTTTAAATATTTTTAAAGAATTTAAAATGATTTTAAAGAATTTAGAACGATTTTAAAGAATTAAAAATGATTTTAAAGGATGTAAAATGATTTTGAAGTATTTGAAATGATTTCTAAGGAATTCAATAATTTGAAGGTATTTTAAACGATTTTAAACATTTTAGGGTATTTTTAAAAAGGAAGTGTCTATACACGTACCGAAAAATTCAGCTATGCGTAATGAAATTTCGGTGCAAATAGCCCCTTTTCCAGCTTCCCTTATTCGTACTGAAAAAATCTGACTTGTACCCAAATTTCGGTACGCGTAGCCACGGCCTTTAAAAATTCCAAAGAATTTTAAAGAAGCTTAAAAAAATGTCAAGGGATTTTACATGATTTCAATAATTTTAAGAGATTTCAAAGTATTTTTAAGATTTTAGGGTATTTTTAAAGTTTCCAAGG
>JAUELO010000366.1:5764371-5776975 GCA_032357855.1 Amphibolips quercusostensackenii
TTATATTTATACCTAATTAAGTAAGTATTTAATTAGATATAAATATATGCAACGGTCTGTGAGACCCCAGGTCCACGTTGGATCAAAAATAAAATTACGTCAATACATAAAGGTTAAGTATTGTACTTTTTTCTCTTATTGTCATACATTACGTATAGAGCGACAATAATATTTTTATATGCGATGGCGTGGGTGGCCTAGTGACTCGCTAACCCTTTGTGAGAGTAGCTAATGCGAATACGTATGTCAAACTCGGTCGAGATACATATATATATATATATATATATATACATACATACATACAATTAATTATATATATATATACCTTTATGTGTCCGTATGGTGATATTACGATCACTCTCCCGCCGAGGAAACACCGTTGAGCCGATAATATCAAGGAATAGGTACTCGAGTAAGCACTTCACTCGATATCATAGGTTAAAACGAGTTTACATTGTCTGTTCCGCGCTTCTGATATTATTATTATTATATTATTATTATTATTATTATTATTTCCTATCGATGCTCTGTGAGAGAAATCGTCCGATTCTATGTCTGCACTATTGGCAGATTATATTTTGATTTTGATTTTATAAATTCTTCTTTTTGGCTTGAAAATTCAACTATTTGGTGGAAAATTAAATGATTGAGTTGGAAATGAACTTTTTTAGTCATAATTCATATTTCTGCATTTAAAGTCAACTTTTTCATTAAAAAATCAATTTTTTTGGTCGAAACTGGTTGAAAATTTCCTCTTATAATTATTGAAAATTAGTTTTTAAACTAAAATTTTATCCATTCCATTTCTAGTTGCAAATCGATCTTTCTTGGTTAAAAGTTCACATGTTTTGTTCAAAAATTTTTCTTTTGGTAGGAAATTAATTTTAATTTAATTGTTATGCATTTAACTATGCTGTTAAGAAATCAACGATTTGATTGAAAATTCGTCTGTTTTGATTCAAAGTCAAACTATTTGGTTGTAAATGCAAGTTTTTAGTTCAAATAATAATTTTTTTTTTAAATTCATTTTTCTTGGTTGAAAACTCAACTTTTGGTAGAAATTTCATTTTTGTTTGTTTGTTAAAAATTCAACTGTTTGAAAATTAATCTTTTTTGCTTGAAGATTCAACTTTTTTTTTTTAATTTGCTTTTTTGATAAGCGAAAACGTTCTTATTTAAAATTAAAATCTCTTTTGGTTGAAATGTTAACAATTACATTTTTCGTTGAAAATTATTCTTGAAAATTCCTCTACTTGGTTGAACGTTGAACTACTGCGTTAAAAATTCATTATTTGAAAAGATGCATTATTTTAGTTCCAAATTAATCTATAGTAGAAAATTTAGCTATTTTGATGAAAAATAATTTTTTAACAATAAATATTTAAATATTTCATTTTTGGTTGAAAAGTTATCTTTTCAGTGGGTAGAATACTAATCTTCTTAGTTGAAAATTCAAGAACTTGGATGAAAATTCATTCATTTTGTTGAAAAATTATTTTTTAGTAGAAAATTAATCTTCTTGATGGAAAATTAATTTTTTTTTGTTAAAAATTCAACTTTTGAGTTGCAAATTAAGAATCTGTTTTGGTTGAGGATTCAAACATATTGTGGAAAATTTGTCTTTTTTTGGTTGAAAATTCTAATTCTAATTTTAATTCTTAAAAATTTAACTCGCTTCTTAAAAACTCGTTTGTATTTGTTAATAATAAATTTCCTTAACTGAGAATTTAATAATCCCAATTTTGGTTAAAAATTTATGTTTTTAGTAAAAAATTCAACTATTTGGTTGGATCATTTGGATTTTGTAGAAAATGCTTCTTTTTTGGTATAAAATTAATTTTCTTGATTGAAAATTAAGCTTCATACTTCAAAAATCAACTTTTTGGTAAAAAATAAATAATTTGATTTAGTAAAGGAATCAAATATTATGGAGAATTATTTTTTTTTAAATACATTTCTCTTTTTTGGTGAAAATTTAACCATTTTGTTGCAACCTCGTTTTTTTGCAGAAAATTAATTTTTCAAACTGAGAATTTCACGATTCCATTTTTGGTTTAAAAATGATCTTTTTAGTGGAAAATTCGACTGTTTGGTTGAGAATTCATGGATTTTGTAAAAAATTCTTCTTATTTAAAAATTTATTTTTTTGGTTGAGAAATGAACCATTTGTAAAAATTAATTTTCTTTGTTGAAGATTCATCTTTTTTTGATCTGATTTTGATTAAACTATTTTGTGTAAAATTAATTTTTGTTTGTTTATTTAAAATGAATTATTTCAATTGAAAATTTTTTTTTGGCAGAAAATTCACATGAATTTATTCCCCCATTTTCATGAAAAGTTACTATATTTACCCTGTTTTGAGAGAATTTTGGGCTGTGAAGTCTGCAAGGTTAATAATTCATATAATTTTCCTTATGACACAGATTTTTAGGATATTGTTCAACAAAGATTAACAATTACTTTTTTTTTGTTTCAGGTAAGTGGCCTTCATAAATATAAAGAATTACTTCAAAGAATGGTGAGAAGACGTTATATGAAACACAACTAAAAAGAATATTTTTTTTTCTCTTTAAGGACTTAGAAATAGTACAGAACTTAAAGTTTCAACCCTTTAAGAGAGAAAATAATGGTACTTAAACTTAGATTTTTGCGTGAATATAAATACAGAGAGGTATTTCAGAGAATTACGGAACAGTCGTTTTTCACGCAATAGGGGAAAGACATTCTCATGCAAGAGGTGAACTGAGGGCGCATTCTAAAACTAACTTTCCCATCATTATTTTCTCGTTTCGACGAGTGTAGTGCAATGACATCTTAGAAAAGGTAAAAGCGTGTTGAAAACTTCAAGAAAGTCAAGCCGATTACTTTATATAAAATAATGGAAAAACAATAATAAAGAAATAATATTCATATTTTTGTAAGCTAGATGAGACAATGCTCACATTTAAATTTCGCGCCAGAATGATGACAGAATTTGAGCTTATGTACAAGTCTGTCATTTTGAACGAGATAGTGGCGCGAAGTTTAAATAGGAATATTTACAATCTTAAAGTACCCACACAAAAATTGAGAAAAATAAATAAAAACTTTGATACTTTTTGACAATTTCTTTTAGCAATACAACAATTTTGCTATCTGAAATATCGCAATTTTTCGGGACATTTCAAGGGATTTCTAAGAATTTCACGAGATTGAAAAAATTTTAACAGACTCCTATAGTTGTTAAAAAGTTTTAACTGATTTCAGAGATTTTGAAAAATATATAGGATTTTCAAAGCTTTTAGAGTGCTTTAAATGATTCCAAGGGATTTTAGTGAATTTCGAAGATTTTCAGAGATTTTAAGAAATTCTATCTGATCACACAGGATTTTGAAGTTTTGAAATTTTTTGAAGTAACAGTTGCATTTTAAACCAAATAGATGAATTTTCAAGCCCAAAAGGCGATTTTTTTTTAAAAAAGTTAAATTTTTAATACAAATAGCTCTGCGAAAAGATTAAATTTCAAGCAAAATACTTAAACTTTCAACAAAATATTTAAATTTTCAAAAAATAGTTACAAGTTCAACTAAGATGATTAATCTTTAAAAAAATTTAAAAAGAAAGTCAGCTCTTATCTAATTTGTTGAATTTTCAATTTAAAAAGATCCTTCTTCAACAAGAAAAGTTAAGCTTTCAATGAAAGAAAAGAATTTTTAACAAAAAAAAAGTTTTGACGAAATTAGTGAAATTTTAAGCTAAAAGGAGAATTTTTTACAAAACAGTTGAATTTACAATCCAAAAATATAAATTCTAAACAAAAGTCAATTTCCGAAAAAACAGTTTAATTTTCTACCAATTTGTTGAATTTTTAAAACAAAATGATGAATTTTCTACAAATCAGTTAAATTTTCAAACCAAAAATATGATTTTTAAAGAAAAAAGTTCATTATCGAACAGACAGTTGGATTTTCTACCAAATTGTTAAATTTTCTACCAGTATTGTTCAATTTTCTACCAACTGATTGAATTTTTAAACTTGAATAATAAATTTTCTACAAAACATTCGAATTTTCAAACAAAAGATGCATTTCTAAACAAAAAACTTAATTTCTAAACAAATTGTTAAATTTTCTACCAACTTGTTGAATTTTTAAACCAAAATGATGAATTTTCTACGAAACAGTTGAATTTTCAAGCCAAAAAATATAAATTCTAAACAAAAAAATTAATGTCCGGAGAAACAGTTGAATTTTTTACTAACTTGTTGATTTTTCGACAAAAAAATATAAATTTGTAACAAATGTTAATTTCCAAGCAATTGAATTTTCTACCAAATTGTTGAATTTTTTACAAAACTAAAAACATAAATTTTCAAGAAAAAAGTCGAATTTTCTACCAATTGTTGAATTTTCTACCAACTTGTTAAATTTTTAAACCAAAACGATGAATTTTCTATAAAACAATTGAATTTTCAACACAAAAAATATAAATTCTTAACAAAAATGTTCATTTCCGAACAGACAGTTGGATTTTCTATCAAATTGTTAAATTTTCTAACAACTTATTAAATTTTTGAACTAAAATAATAAATTTTCTACAAAACAATTGAATTTTCAAACAAAAAATGACATTTTTTAACAAAAAAGTTAATTTCTAAAAAAAATGTTAAATTTTCTACCAACTTGTAGAATTTTAAAACCAAAATAATGAATTTTCTACAAAACAGTTGAATTTTCAATCCAAAAAATATAAATTCTAAACAAAAAGTTAATTTCCGGATAAGCAGTTGAATTTTCTGCCAACTTGTTGAATTTTTAACAAAAACATATAAATTTTCAACCAATGTTACTTTCCAAACAATTGAATTTTTTATAAAATTGGTGAATTTTCTACAAAACCAAAAACATAAATTTTCAAAAAAAAAAGCCGAATTTTTTACCAAATTGTTGAATTTTTCAACCAAAATGATGAATTTCATACAAAACAGTTGAATTTTCGAACCAAAAATATAATTTTTAAACAAAAAAGTTCATTTTCGAACAGACAGTTGAATTTTCTACCAAATTGTTGAATTTCCTACCAACTTATTCAATTTTTAAACTAAAATAATGAATTTTCTACAATACAGTTGAATTTTCAAACAAAAAATGCAATTTTTAAGCAAAAAAAGTTAATTTTCAAACAAATTGTTAAATTTTCGATCCATAAAATATACGTTTTCAACAAACGTTAATTTCCAAACAAACAGTTGAGTTTCCTACCGACTTGTTGAATTTTCAAACCAAAATGATAAATTTTCCATAAATCAGTTAAATTTTCAAACCAAAAATGTAATTTTTAAACAAAAAAGTTCATTTTCGAACAGACAGTTGAATTTTCTACCAACTTATTGAATTTTTAAACTAAATTAATGATTTTTCTACAATACAGTTGAATTTTTAAACAAAAATGCAATTTTTAAGCAAAAAAGTTAATTTCTAAACAAATTGTTAAATTTTGGACAAAAAAAAATCAATTTTCTACATATTTTAATTTCCAAACAATTGAATTTTCACCAAATTTTCGAAATTTTCACAAAACCAAAAACATAAATTTTTAAGAAATAAGTCGAATTTTCTACCAAATTGTTGAATTTTTAAAGTAAAATGATCAATTTTCTACAAAAAAGTTGAATTTTCAATCAAAAAATTTAAATTCTAAACGAAAAAGTTAATTTCCGAAAAAAAAATTTCAATTTTTTACTAACTTGTTGAATTTTCCACCAAATTGTTAATTTTTCTATTAACATGTTAAATGTTTAATCGAAAATGATGTATTTTCTACAAAACGATTGAACTTTTAACCATAAAATATAAATTAAAAAAAAATAGTTAAATTTTTAGTCTAAAAAATTACTTTTTAACCAAAAGTCGAATAAATAAATTTTTATTGAAAAACAATAATTTTCAAATTAAAAAAGCAAATTTTTTACAAAGCAGTTGAAATTTCCACCAAATAGTTTAATTTTCAACCAACTTGAATTTTCAAGCAAAAATGATAACTTTTCTACAAAACAGTTGAATTTTCAATCCAAAAATATAAATTTTGAACAAAAAAGTTAATTTACGAAAAAACAGTTGAATCTTCTGTTAACTTGTTGACTTTTTAAAACAAAATGATGAATTTTATACAAAACAGTTGAATTTTCAATCCAAAAATATAAATTCTCTACAAGAAAGTTAATGTCCAAACAAACAGTTGGTTTTGAATACCAACATCTGACATGTACAAATAAATAAACAAAGTAAAAACTTGTTACTAGGAGACTAAAAAACAAAAGTTATTAATTAAATAAATATTTAATAAATTAATTAATAAACAAAATTAAAAATAAGTTTTTTTCAACTCACAAGACCTTATTATTCCATATAAAATGTTGTAACAAATTCATCAAAATTAACCATTGAATAAAAATAAAAAAAGCCGGCCGGCAGGGTTGAAGTTCTGAACCACTCTGAACAGCGGAACGACGGATGTGGTACAGTGGTAAGTGGATAGACGGAAATTGGAATCGGAATTTAACAGTGCATTACGGATTTTCAGTGGAACTGGTGCATTGTGTTGCACTTACCAGCTACCTTTTAAACTTCTTTCAAACTCCGAAAATCGATAAAACTCTCAAAAGTTAAGAAAGAAAGGTTGACTCCTTTCTCCTTTGTTAAATCTTTCGGCTCAGGCCATTTTCAAGTCCTTAAAGAGTGAAAATTGTTAAGGTTGTGTCCGCGTGTCAATCCGTCGAATTTTGCAAAAAATAGAGGAATTTGCCGAAGGATTAATTTATTTGAGCCTGGACTGAACTTAGTTGCAGTGAGAGAACGCGGCTAGTACTTAAATCGTTGAAACCGTTTTACATCAAGAGAGAAAAAAGGCACGAACGCGGAAGAAACATCGCTAAACTTCGAAGGAGGCTTTGTATTTTACACGGAGGTAAGTTTACGTTCTACTTTTACCGGCTTGCGGCTTCTAATTCTAAAGCATTCTTCGATTGCACAAATAATGTAATAATCCTGAAGACTATTCGATGAATGTCTAAATTTTTGAAGAAAATTTTGAATTTTTTAAAAGTTTAAATTGAACTTTGGGGTTAGGTTTTTAAAGTAACCTAAAAACCTGAAAAAGTCCTTAAGTTTTTTTACGGAAAAGTCCTTGAATTTTGCGCAACGTTCTTGAATAGATTGTTCATTTTATCACGGTGAAAATCGCGAAGATACAGTCGAAAATATTTCAAAGTTTCTCATTCTTTCCCGATTTTTTTTTAACTTTAACAATCTTGTTAACATTTTTGCCAACCTAATACTTTTTTTGTTGGCAATATATTTAAAGTAAGATTATACTTTTAGTTAAGAATTTTATCGTTTGGTTCCATATTCAACAATTTGATTGAAAATTCATGCTTTTTATTTGAAATATTTACTACATTTTAAATTATTCGTTAAGAATATATAATTTTTTAAAATGATTTTTTAATTGAATTTTTTTCATTGTTAAGTTAATTTTTTTAATTGAAACTTTAACTATTCCAGTTGAAGATTCATAATTTTGGTTGACAATTTATTTCGTTGGTTGAAAGTTTAACTACTTTGTTGAACATTCATTTTATTGGTTGAAGATTGAACTATATTTGTCGAAAATTCGTTTTCTTTTGGTTGAAAAATTCATTTCTGAACTCAAAATTTAATTATTCCAATATTGGGTGAACATTGATCGTTTTCAGTTGCAAATTCTTATATTTTGTTGAAAATCCATCTTTTTGGCAGAAAATTAATTTTCTTGATTGAAAATTCATCTCTGATCGAAAATTCAACTATTCCGTTAAAAATTATTTTTTTTGTTGAAGATTCATTATTTAAATTAAAAATTAATTTCTTTGATTAAAACTTTAACTATTTCTTTAAAATTCATTTATTTTGTTAAAAATTTATCTTTTTGATATAAAATTAATTTTCTTGGTTAACAATTTATCTTTTTGCTTGAAAATTAATTTCTTTGAAGATTTTAACTTTTTTTTGGAAGTTCGTTTTTTTTAAATTAAAAATAATCTTCTTAAAATTAATTTCTTTGCTTGAAAATTGAACTATTCTGTTTAAAAATTCGTTTTCTTTTGGTTGCAAAATTAATTTTTCAACTGAAAGTTTAACTATTCCATTACTGGTTGAAAATTAATCATTTTTAGATGAATATTCATATTTTTCTTTGTGAGAATTCGACTGTTTTGTAAAAAATTCGTGTTTTTGGATGAAAAATTCAACCGTTTTGATGAAAATTTTTCTTTTTGGGTTACAAGTTTTATTATTTTGGTAGAAAATTTAACTATTTGGTTAAAAATTCTTTTTGTTTGATAGACAAATAATCTTCCTGGAATGATTTTCTGTGTTTGAAGATTCGACTATTCTGTTAGAAATTTATTTTTTTGTGTTAAAAATTAATATTTTAAACTGAAAATATAACTATTCCTTTTTTTGGTTGAAAATTGATCTTTTTTAGTTGGAAATTCTTATATTTTGTTAAAAATTAATCTTTTTTGGTAGAAAAATAATTTTCGTGATTGAAAAGTCATCTTTTCGTCGAAAATTGAACTGTTGTCTTAAAAATTCATTTTTTGTTGAAAATTCATTATTTTAATTGAAAATTATTTTTTTGATTAAAATTTTAATTACATTTTTTAATTCATGTATTTGGTTAAAAATTCATCTTTTTGCTTGAAAATTAATTTCTTAGATTGAAGATTGAACTTTTTTTTAAATTAATTTTTTTAACTAAAAATTTAACTATTCTATTTTTTGTGTAAAATCCATATTTGTTTGTTTTTTAAAATTTTATGATTTTGGTAGAGAAATAATCTTCTTGAAATTAATTTCTTTGCTTGAAAATTTAACTATTCTGTTTTGAAAATTCGTTTTATTTTGGTTGAAAAATTAATAATTGAACTGAAAGTTTAACTATTCCGTTACTGGTTTAAAATCGATCATTTTTGTATGAAAATTCATATTTTTCCATTTATGATTGAAAATTGATCTTTTTCAGTTGAAAATTCTTATATTTTTTTGAAACTTCGTCCTTTTTTTTGTAGAAAATGATTTTTTAATATATATTTTAATCTTTATTTGGATTGAAAATTAAGTTCTTTTCTCAAAATTTCAACACTTTTATTTAAATTAATGTATTTTGTAAAAAATGAATCTTTGTATAAATTTGATTTTCTCAGTCAACAATTTACCTCTTTGCTTAAATATTATTTTTTTTTATTAAAGAATTAATTTTTTTTTTTAAATTCTTTTCTTGTAATTAATTTTTTGAACTGAAAATTTAACTATTCTATTTTTTGTTGAAAATTATTTTTTTGTTTAATTTATTATTTTTTGTAGAAAAATAATCTTTTTGAAATTAATTTCTGTGCTTGAAGATTGAACTATTCTGTTGAAAATTCGTTTTATTTTGGTTAAAAAATTAATTTTTTAACTGAAAGCTTGACTATTCCGTTAGTGGTTGAAAATTGATTGTTTTTAGATGAAATTTCATATTTTTCTGGGTGAAAATTATACTATTAAAAAAAATAATCTTGTTTTTGGCTGACAAATTCAACTGTTTTGTAGAACATCTTTATTTTTGGTTTGAAAATTCATCTCTCTTGGTAGAAATTTGATCTTTTTTTATTTAAAATGCAACTGTTCTATTTTTGGCTTAAATTTTTTTATTTTTTATTTGAAAATTCAACTACTTGGTTAAAAGTTCAACCACTTTGTTTGTTAAAAAATTAATTCATCACTTTGTTTGAAAATTTAACGATTTGGTTGAAACTTATTTTTTTATTAATAAATGTTAATTTTTTACCTGAAAATGTAACTTTTTTATCTTTTGTTAAAAATAGATATTTTTTAAATTAAAAATTCGTCTTTATTGGTATATAAATAATATTTGTAGGCGAAAAGTTTAAAAGGTTTGCTGAAAATTCAATTTTTTGTGTTAAAAACTGAACTCTATTTTTGGTTGTAGCTTAATAGTTTTATGTTTAAAAAATTGACTGTTTGTTTGAAAATTGATTTTTTGCAGAAAATTTCCAGTATTCTATTAAAAATTCGACTATTTGGTTGAAAATTATATTATTTTGTTAAAACCTTATCCTTTTTAGTTAAAAATTTAACTGTCTTGTTGAACATTTGTCTATTTGGACAAAATATTCGTCTTTTTGGATTAGAGATTCACCTTTCTTGTTGAGAATTAAACTGTCGGCTATAAAAAATTAAATTATTTCGTTGAAAATACAACTGCTTTTGGTTGAAGTTCAATCTTTTTTTGTTTAAAATTCCAACATTTGATTAATAATTCATTTTGTTAGGTTGAAAATTCAATAATGTGGCTAAAATCAGTCAAATTTCAACCAATTTTAATAAAAAAAGCTCATTACACACGGAATTGAACTCACTTTGATTATATCAACAGAAAAAAAACATTGAATTAAAAAATTACATTAAATTCTTATTAAAATTTAAATATATGAAAAATCGTTTCAAATTAAAATATCAAAAACATTTTTAATTTTAAATTGTTGAAAATATGGTAGCACTTTAAATTGGGTAGCCAAATTTAATAAGTTGAAATTAAAAGCGTTAAAAATTAAACAATTTTCAATTGAAAATGTTAAGAATTTAATAATTTTAGAATTAAATATTAATCCTTGATTTTTTTGCAATGTTATGTTTCAAAATAAATTTAAAAATCACCAAAATAAAAATATTGACTATTGTATTGATTAATAATTTGATTTTTCAAAATGCGTATGAAAAACGCTTACTATCATATGCTTTATGTTTTCGTGTATACTAATTTTTTACACGTTTTTTTAGGTCCGAAAAGTCTTCAAATTTTTACAGATTTTTATATGTATGTTGATCCGTAAGATATAATTTCATATTTTCATGCCCGAAGAAAATAAAAATAAAAAGGCAGTATTTTGCAAACAATTATTTTGGCAAAATTTTTTAAACAATTGAGAACGTTTTACTGATAAAATACGCTAGAAAAAATTGAGATGTCTGAGTAATTGAAACTGGAACAACACCATTTTCTCGTATTTAGAAATGATTTTTTTTTTACCTCTGTCTTAAAAATCTGTTGAGTGATAATTTTCAAATTATCTATTTTTTAACTCTTATCTTTTTTTTATTTTTGCTGCTTTTCTTGAGTTTTTTAACTGTATTTTTATCAGCAGGAAATCTTGAGCTGCTTTAAGGATTTTTTAAAGCTAGCTAAAAAATTAGTTTAAAAAAACAGCAGAAAAGTGATAATTTTCAAATTATGCTGCTTATCTATTTTAAATTATTTCAGCTTTTCTGGATTTAATTTTTTTCAAATTACCTTTGCCTGTGATAACACCAACTGCTTTTAATAACTTCTTTATCGTACTCTATTTTTGTAAAAAAAAGTACCCTCAAAGCGTGAAAGAGGTATTTTATTTTATTTTAATTAAGAGTTGAATTATGTTAAGTTTAAGAAATTTAAATACAACTGTACAATTACAAAATTTTAAAGTTCCAACTATAATAATTTTAAAATAAAATTTCTAAAATTAGACCATCTAAATTTAGATTGAAAGCGTCAAAAGTGGTATTATTTAAAAGTGAAAGCCTTAGCAATTAAACGATTTTAAATCTTAGACACTAAAAAGTGATTAATTTAGGTTGAAATAAATTTAGAAATGAACTGTTCAAAGTGTAGCAATTATCGAAATATTCTAGAAATTGTTTTTAATTTCCAGGTTATCTACTCACCTAGAAAACCTTGGAAATGTATATTTTATTGAAAATATTAATGCACAGAATTTTAAATACGTATGGAAATAATCAAAAAGCTTTTTTTAATTATTCATTAAATTCATCGATTTTCAGCAGTAAATTGCAAAATTGATTAATTTTATTTCATTTTTTATAATTTATTTGTTTAATTATTCGATAGTGGTAATACGTATATATTTAAGAATATCTCGTAATTATAAAATTCAATCAAGAAGTTTTTTCTCCTTGTATAAAGTTACTTTCATAAATGAAGGAACATTCATGTTTAATTTTATAAATAAAAAGTACCCCTAAAATATATTTTGGGTTCTAGCCTATTTTTGCAAAAAATTGCTTATTTATTAACTCCCGTTGCAATGTTAGTTTACTTTGAAATACATCTATTATTTTATTTTTAATGAAATACAAAACAAAGATTTTTGATAGAATTTTAGAAAAATATTTAAGGTTCTCAATTACATTTAAAAAAAAATGTTTTTTTTTATTATTTCAATTGCCACGGTTATGAATTATTTTTGGATCACCCTTTACTTATTCCAGTAGATGGGTTAGGGGGTTTCCAGCGCAAAAAGTAAGACTGAGTGTTGACATTAAATTTCTCACATTCCAATGGTTGTAGATAATATTTTCCAAAGCAATTCATGATTAACCTTGACATATTTGTACCTCATATGCATATGCAAATTATTAACAGGAAATTCTTCACATTCCCTTAGCATACCAATAGAAAAGTTTTCGGGGGTGTCATATTACAGTAAATATGTTATTGAACATCAATAGTTTCTATATGATT
>JAUELO010000366.1:5858697-5871703 GCA_032357855.1 Amphibolips quercusostensackenii
TATTTATCAGTTCAACAACTCTATATTATCTAAATGTTTCGCTTTTAATTTACAATGTTTGGACAAGTATTATATCAGAATGTTTTGCACTTCGACTTTTAAATTGTAAATCGGATATCTTTAAATATTCGAAACTTGTAAATTTTGGATATTCTTGCAATCCTTTGACTTAAAATTTCAGTTTCATATTTAATTTTTTTTCGTTTTTTCTTTTCACAAAATAGGATTTTTTTCCAAGTGAACATAATTAAAAATTTGGGGATTTCGAAATTGAAAGAAATAGCTTAGGTTATATTTGTAAAAAAAATATATCAATTATTTTCGCCTTAAACGATATTTCAAGGGATGTCAAAAGTTTTGAAAGATTTCCAGTGATTTTTTAAAATTTTATTTAAAAATATTATAAGATTAAACAGATTTTTTGATGAAAATACGTTTTTTTTGTGAAGAATTAGAGTTTTAAGAGAAAATTGAACTATTCTATTTTTGGTTAAAAATGTATTTTCTACCTCTTTTTTCAATTGTTATTTTTGTCTCTAATGAGCCGAAAAGTAAGGTAGTTTGGAAGAATGTTTTTTAATTATAAATATTTTTGATGCTTTTTAGATTTAAAAAATTTTCATCAGAAAATAGATTCCTGTTCGATCCTAAATTGAAAATTTATCTTTTTTAAAATGAAATTTCAACTATATTTGGCAGAACATTTAAATTTTTTACTTAAAAATTCAAATATTTGTTTGAAAATGTGTGTACTTTGTGGAAAATATACGTATTTTGATTAAAAATCGATTTTTTTTCTTTTAGAGAAAATTGTCTTATTTGAAAGTTATCTTGTCAGTGAAAAATTGAAGTATTTCAGTTAAATTTTTATCATTTTAGTTAAAAATTGATCTTTTAGGTTGAAAATAAAATTCCTTGGTTAAAAGTTGAATTCATTTGTTAAAATTAATCTTCTTGGTTGAAAATTCATCTTTCTGGTCAAAAATTAAATTATTTTATTTAAATATTCATCATCTTAGTTGAAAGTTAATATTTCTGGTTTCCAATTTAACTATTCTAGTCAAAGATTTACAACTTTAGTGAAATTTAATCACTTTGATTAAAAATGTAACTGTTTTTTTCAAATTAATTTTTTTTTGTTGAATGTAATTTTTTTAACTGAAAATTTGACTTATTTCTTGGGTTAAAAAGTGAGCTATATGTTTAAAAAATTGTTTGTTTTTTTTGGGAAAGAAGGAATTTTTTCCGAAAATTTAACTGTTTTGTTGATAATTTGTTTCCTTTTTGGTTAAATTTTTTTTTTAACTGAAAATTTAACTTATACCAGTTAAATATTCCATAATATAAATCAAAAACTCATTTCTTTGGTTGTTAAATATTCATTTTTTGATTCAAAATTCAATTATTCAATTTTTGGTTAAAAAATTATCTTTTCCTGCTAAAAATTCGTCTTTTTTGGTAGAAATTAATCTTCTTGGTTAAAAATCCATCTTTTTGGTCTAAAGTTCAATAATTTCATTCAAATATTCATAGTCTTAGTTAAATATTTCGTAGTCTTGGTTAAAAATTTATCTGTTTGGTTGAACATTTATTTTTTAATTTTAAATTTAATTATTTAAGTTTTGGTTGACAATTCATCTTTTTTCTAGTAAAAATTATTTTTTATTAGTTGAAAAATTTAACTATTTCAGTTAAAGATTTATTTATTTTTAAACTCATGTTTTTAGTTTAAAATTTAACTATTCCAGTTGAAGATTCATCATTTTGGTTGGAAATTTATGAGTTATGTTAAGAATTAATGTTATTAACTAAAAATGTAACTATTCTATTTTTGGTTTAAAGTTGATTTTTTTATTTTAAAATTCGACTATTTGATTGAAAATTTCTCTTCTTTAATTCAAAATCCAACTATTTCGTTAAAAAAATGATGTTTTTTTTGTTGAAAAATTGTATTTTTTTGGTGGAAAATTATCCTTGTTGTTTGTAAATTAATCTTGTTTAAAAATTTATGTTTGTGGTTGAAAATTCAAGTTTTGAAAAAATTTCAAGAAATTTTAAAGGATTTCAAAGGACTTTAACGGATTTTAATGTATTTTAAGGGATTTCAGAAATTGCAATGACTTTTAAACAATTTAAATGTATTTTGATATTTTATGAAGCATTTCCAGAGATTCGGAAAGATTCCAATACATTTTAAAGATTTCGATGATTAGTTTTCACATTTTTGAATGCTTTTAATGGATTTTAAGAGATTTAAAATAGGGTCAAGGCATTTAAAGGATTTTATGTTACACTGAAGTATTTTTGCAAATTTTGAAGAATAGCAAGGGGTTTTATTGAGATTCGGGAAGATTCTCCCTTTTTTAAAGATTTTTATGAATTTTAAAAGAATTTTAAGGGATCAAAATATTTTAAGGTTTTTAATCGCTTTTTAGAGATTTTAAAGGATTTTCAGGGATTTCAATGGCTTTTTAAAAGATTTTAATAACGCCCCTACGTCAATTTTTGTTATAGAAAATGTTAAAATTTTAATTGTGAACAATCATGAATTTTTAAATAATCTATTTTTTCTAAATAGGATTAGTTTTTGAATTAATTTAAAAACGGTACATTTTTCTCATAATCAACGTTTTTTCTACATTTGAATAATATTTAAAATATCTGAAATATTAATTTAATATATTGAGTGTTATTTTTATTTATATTGTAAATGTAAAAAAAAATTGTGAGATTTAAAGATTTTTAAATTAAAATAGGGACATTGTATCTTCTTTTCAAATAAAAATAGAATAAATAAATTTGCAGTTTAAAAAATCAATTCAAAAAACAACTTCCCATAAAGTAATTGAATTTTCAACCAGAGAGATGAAGTTTCAAATAACAAAGTGAATTTTTGAAAAAAGATCAACTTTCAATCAAGTAATTGAACTTTCAATGAAAGAAACGGACTTTTAGATAATAAAATGAATTTTTGAAAAAGAAGTTTATCTTTTAAACAAATAATTTAATTTTCAATTAATAAAAATTATTTTTTACCAAAAGAGTCGAAGTTGCAATAAAAATATAATACTTAAATTTTAAGTCAAAAAAATTAATTTAAAACAAAAAATTTAAAAGAAGAGTTAAGTTTTCAACCATAATGATGAATCTCCATAAATGAAAATGATTTTTTAACAAAGAAGTGTAATTTTCAACCGAGTAGTAATTAAATATACAACCAAGAAGATTAATTTTCTACCAAATAACATAAATTTACAATATAATACATAAATTTTCAACTAATTTGTTGAATTTTCCACCAAAAATAGAATAATGAAATTTTCCATTGAAAAACTTATTTAAAAAAGAAAAGGAATTTTCAACAAAGTAGTTGAATTTTCAGACAGATAGATGGCTCTTCAAATAATATAATGATTTTTTAACAAAAAAGTTCAATCTTTAACTAAGTATTTCAATTTTCAACCAAAAATATTAATTTTCTACCAAAAGTGACAAACTTACAATAAAATACAGACAATTTCAACGAAGATATTAAATTTTTAACTAAAAGCGATCAATTTTCAACAAAAAATATAATAATTAAATTTTAATTTAAAAGAATTATTTTTTTTGTAATTAAAAAGAATAGTTGAATTTTCTACCAGAACGATAGCTCTTCAATTGATACAATGCATTTTTAACAAAGAAGTTTAATTTTCAATAAAGAAGATTAATTATATACCGAAAATGTCAAACGTACAATAAAATGCATCAATTTTTATCTAAATTGTTAAATTTTTAACTAAAAACGATTAATTATAACCAAAGACAAAAGAATTAAATTTTTAGTTTAAAAATTAATTTAAAAAATAACCCGAAAAAGGTCAACCAAGAAGATTAATTTTTTACCAAACAAGATAAATTTACAATAAATTATATAAATTTATATCTGAATTGTTGAATTTTCAACCAAAAATTGAAGAATGAAATTTTAAGTTACAACAGTTATTAAGGAAAAAAATTTCCAACAAAGTAGTTGAATTTTTAGCGAGAGTGATGGCTTTTCAAATAATAAAGTGAATTTTTAACAAAGATGTTAAAATTTCAGCCAAGTAGTAACTGAATTTTTAACCATAAAGATTAGTTTTTTACTAAAAAAGATCAATCTACAATGAAATATATACATTTTAAACCAAATTTTTGAATTTCAAATTACAGAATTTTTTTGTTTTTAAGTTTTCAAGCAAATAGTTGAATTTTTAGCAAGAGAGTTGGCTCTTCAAATAATAAAATGAATTTTTAACAAAGAAGTTTAATTTTCAATAAAGAAAATTAATTTTTTACCAAAAAAGTCAAAATTACAATAAAATCCATCAATTTTAATCGAAATTGTTAAATTTTCAACTAGAAACGATCAATTATAACCAAAGACAAAAGAATTAAATTTTTGGTTAAAAAATTAATTAAAAAAAAATAAACCGAAAAAAGTCAATCAAGAAGATAAATTTTCTACCAAAAAAGATAAATTCACAATGAAATTCATAAATTTATATTTAAATTGTTAAATTTTCAACCAAAAAATGAGGGATAAAATTTTGAGTTGAGAAAATTATTTTTAAAAAAATAATAATAATAATACAATGCATTTTTGACAAAGAATTTAAATTTTCACCCAAGCAGTAACTGAATTTTCAACCAAGAAGATTAATTTTCTACGAAAAAAAAAAATTTACAATAAAATACATACATCTTCAACCACGTTTTGATTGAACGTGATTTGAAAGGATTTCGAGGAATTTCAATGGCTGGAAAAAGATTTTAATGAATTTGAATATATTTTATGGGATTTCAAGAAATGTAGGAAGATTGATTTCGCATTTTAACGATTTAAATATATTTTGAAGGGATTCCAAAGATTTCAAGGGATTTCGTAAAATTTCTAAATATTTCACAGATTTTCACCGATTTTTACAAATTTGAAGGGACTTTTTCGGATTCTAAGGGATTTTAAGGATCTTGGATGAGATTTTGAATATTTCAAGCGATTTCTAAAATTAAGAAAAAAAATTAAGTGCAGGTGTAGAAAGTATGTCCTCGGATTTTAAAAGATTTCGAAAGATTTTTTGGAATACCAAAGGATTTTAAGGGATTTTCAGGAATAATAATAACGTTTTCTTTTTCCGTTGCTTCAACAATTTTATTAAAAAGTCATACTTTTTATTTGAAATATCGACTCTTACATTATTCGTTGAGAATTCATTTTTTTGTTAGAAAATTAAATTGTTTAGATGAAGGTTAAACCACTTTATTAAAAAATAATTTCTTTTTTTTTGAAGATTCATCATTTGAATTGAAAAATCATATTTTTGCCTAAAAATTCTTCTTTTTTTTCTTGGTAAAAATTAATTTTTTTAATGGAAAATTCAAATATTCCACTTGAACATTCATCTTTTTTGTCAAAAATCCATTTTGTTGGTTGGAAGTTTAACTGCTTCATTGAAAATTCATAATTGGTTAAAAATCGATCCTTTTTAGTTTAAAATTCATTTTTTTTTTTTGTAAAAAATTCAACTATTTTGTGAAAAATTCGTGCTTTTGGTAGAAAATTCAAGTATTTGGTTGAAATTGAACTTTCTTGTTGAAAATTCACATTTTACAGTTAAAAATTCAACTGTTTTGTAAAGGATTCATATTTTTGTCTTAAAAGTTCAACAATTTTGTTACAATTTTTTTCTGTATTGACTGAAAAATCTTTCTTAGTAGAAAAATTTTTTTTTTTTTGTTAAAGGTAAATTCAACTAAATAGGTAAAAGTTAAACCACAAAATTAAAAAAAAAATTCTTTGAAGATTCATCTATCATGATTATACTTTTGGTTAAGAATTTTATTATTTGGTTGCAAATTCAGCAGTTTCATTAAAAGTTATTCTTTTTCATTAAAATATCTACTATTATTCGTTGAGAATTTATTCTTTTTTTCCGTAGAAAATTCAATCATTTGTGTGAAGGTTGAACCACTTAATTAAAAAATCATTTTTTTTTTTGAAGATTCATCATCTGAATTAAAAAATTGTATTTTTTGTTAAAAATTCTTTTTTTTTTGTTACAAATTAATTTTTGTAATAGCAAATTTAACTATTTCATTTAAAGATTTATAATTTTTGTTGAAAATTTATCTAGTTTATTGAAAGTTTAATAACTTTGTTAAAAATTGATTTTATTGGTTAAAGGGGTAACTATTTTCTTGAAAATTTGTTTTTCTTTTCGTTGAAAATTAATTTTTTAATTGAAAGTTCAACTATTCCTTGATTGATTGAAAATTGATCGTTTTTAGTTCAAAATTCATATTTTCTGGGTGAAAATTCAACTTTTTATAGAAAAAAAATCTTTTTAGCTTAAAATTCAACTTTTTTAAAATTAATTCATCTTTTGGATTAAAAATTTTATTATTTCAGTAGCAAATTCATATTTTGTGGTTAAGAATTCAACTGTTTGGTAGAAAATCCGTCTTCTAGGCATGAAAATTCAACATTTTTATTGAAAAGTCATTCTTTTTGTTTGAAAAATCTACTACTACATTAGTCCTTAAGGATTCATATTTTTTGGTAAAAAATTCAATTATTTGGGTGAAGATTGAACCACTGTATCAAAAAATATATTTGTTGTTGAATATTCATAATTTTAATTGAAAAATTGTATTTTTGGTTTTAATTTTTTTTTAATTATTTTTTTAATTGAAAATTTAACTATTTCAGTTGAAGATTTATAATTTTTGTTGATAATTCATCTATGTAGTTTGTTGAAAGTTTATTTACTTTGTTGAGCATTCATTTTATTGGTTGAAGATTAAACTATTTTTTTGAAAATTCGTTTTTTTTTGTTTGAAATCAATTTATCAAGTGAAAGTCTAAATATTCCATGATTCGTTGAAAATTGATAGTTTTTTGTTGAAAATGCACATTTTCTGGTTAAAAATTCAACTCTTTTGTTGAAAATTTAATTTTTTTCAGTTCAACTCTTTGGTTGAAAATTCAAATATTTTGTTAAAAATGGATGTTTTTCTGGTTGAAATACCATCTATTTAATTATTATTTTTAGAATTCAGCATTTTTTTCAAAATTCAAATTTTCTTTTTAACATCTCAACTCTGTGTTTCCTTGAAGCTTAATCTTTTTTTTTTCAAAATTTGACTATTTGGTTAAAAATTGTTCTGTGTAGTGGGAAATTTCAATATTCTGTTAAAAATTAACTATTTTGTTGAAATTTCAAGTATTTTGTGAAAAACCCATTATTTTTTATTGAAAATTAAACTTTTTTTTAAAAATTCGTCTATTTGGACAAAAAATTCGTCCTTTTGGATTTTAAATTCACATTTCTTATTTAGATTTTAATTGTCTTTTAGAAAATTTAATTATTTTGTTGAAAATGCAACTGTTTTTAGTGGAAGTTTAATCTTTTTTGTTTATATTTTGATAATTTGGTTTAAAATTAATATTTTTGTAGGTTCGAAATTTGTGAATTTGATTAAACATTTAATTATTTTATTCAAAATTAAACGTAAATTAACCTATAATTCAATAACTCAGTTAAATTTTAACCATTTCTAATAAAAAAAAGGTAATTTACACACGGAATTGAACTTACTTTGATTATATCAACTGAAAAAATTTATTGTATTAAAAAAAGTGTCATTAATTTTTTTTTAAGTTGGAAGAATCAGATTTTACACAATGTTTCGAGAAAATATATTGTTTCATTGTAAAAAAAAGGTACCTGGAAATATTTATTTTTTTGTCCTGGATTTCAAGAGAATATTTATAAAATATCTATTGAATTCAAAGGATTTTAAAGAATTTTCAAATAATTTAAAAAATGTTGAGGGAGTTTTAAAATTTTCAAAAGAATTCACTTAATTTTAAAAGAATACAAAAATTTCCAGGGATTTCATGAGATTTCAAGAATAGCTAACTTCGTGATTCTATAATTATTTATTGGACGTATTATTAAATATTACATAATAAAAAGGAAAAAATATTAGAAGTTAAAACAGGCATATTTAAAAAAGAAATTAGAAAGAGGAAGCTTACGTAAGAAATTCTTTGGCCCCCCTCCCCCCGAAATAGCCTCACATAATTAATGGACGATCGCTTATCAATTTTCTTGATATTTTGCAATATTTTTTCTTTTTTCAGATTCTCCGTGATGCCGAGAAATTGTCGGAGCGTATGAACCACAGAGGTGCATGTGCATGTGATAACGACACAGGTGATGGAGCTGGTGTTTTGTGTGCTATTCCACATCAATACTACGCAGACGAACTGCGGTAAGGCTAAAAAAAAATTACAGAAATTATTAAAAATCAATTAATTTTCAACTAAAGTGATGAATCTTTAACTGAAATAGTTGAATTTTTAACCAAAAATTGAATTTTTAACTGAGAAGATTAATTTCTATCAAAAAAGCTAAATTTTCAACTAAAAACATTAATTTTTAACCAAATAGCTAAATTTTGAACTAAAAAAGATCAGTTTTTAAACAAAAATAGAAAAGTTAAATTTTTAGAAAAAAAATTCATTTTTCACAAAAAAAATTCAATAAAAAAAAACAATGTTCAATTAAATAGATGAATTTTTAACTTCAAAGGACCAATTGTCAACCAAACTAATGCATTTTTAACAAAAATGATTAATCTTTTACTGGTATAGTTGAATTTCCAACCAAAAAGATGAATTTTCAACCAAGAAGATTAATTTCTACAAAAAAGACGAATTTTTAATTAAAAAAGAGAATTTTTTGCAAAAATTAAATAGTTAAATTTTTAGTTAAAAAAATTTTAACAAAAAAAACTGATTTTCAAAAAAATAACTACATTTTCGAACAAAGTGATGAATTTTAAATTAAGAGGATGAATCTTAAACTGCAATGGTTGAATCTTTAACTAGGCAAATTGACTTTTCAACCAAAATGGTGAACTTTTATTCAAAAAGTTACATTTTGAGCCAAGAAGATTAATCAATACCAAAAAAGATGAAATTTTAATCAAACAAGATAATTTTTAAACCAATAACTTAATAGTTAAATTTTTAGTTCAAAACGTTATTTTCCAACTAAAAAGATTAATTTTTAACTAAAATAATGGAATATACAATTGGAATCGGTACATTTTTAGTTAAATAAAAAATTTTAACAAAAAGAATAATAATTAAAAAAAAAAATACTTTCATTTTCAAACAAAGTGATGAATTTTCAATCAAAATGGTTAATCTTCAACTGGCATAGTCAAATTTTAAACCAAAAAGATGAATTTTTAACTGAAATGAGTCTTTAACTAGTATAATTGAATTTGCAACCGAGAAGATTAATTTCTACCAGAAAAGACAACTTTTTAATTAAAAAATTTTTCATTTAAAAATTAAATACTTAAATTTTCTGTTAACAAAAATTAATGTTCAACCATAGATTAAATAATATGTTACCTTATTATCTATACATTAAATGTTTATTTTTTTATTAAACAGGCTACTATTTTATTTTTGGTTTGGAATTCATCATGTTTGGCTAAAAATTCTATTATTTTGTTGAAAATTTAATTATTTTATTGAAAATTGAACTATATTATTAAAAAGTCTTCTTTTTCGTCAAAAACTCAACTACTTTGTTAAAAATTCATTTTTTTAGTTGATGGTTTATCTTTGGTTGAAAATTTAACTATTTCGATGAAAATTCGTTTCATGTTTGGTTGAAAATAATTTTTTTAAACTGAAAATTAATGTATTTCATTTTTTGTTAACAATTTATCTTTTTCAGTTAAAAATTTTGGTAGAAAATTCATGTTTCTTGATTGAAAATTATTATTTTGGTGTTGAAAATTCATGTTTTTACAATTTAAAAGTCCACTGTTTTCTAAAAAATTCAATTTGTAGCTTGAAAATTTAACTAATTTGATGAAAATTCGTTTCATGTTTAGATAAAAGAAAATTTTTGAAACTGACAAGTAAACTATTCCATTTTTTTGTTAAAAATTTCTCTTTTTCATTTAAAAATTTAACTATTCGAGTAAAAAATTATCTTTTTTAGTTGTAATTTCAACTTTTTGGTTGAAAATTCAAGTATTTTGTTGAAAATTCGTTTTTTTTTTGTAAAACATTAATCTTCTTGATTGAAAATTTATCTTTCTTGGTTATTTGGTTGAAAATTCGATTTTTTGACTTAAAGTTGAATTACTTTTAAAAAATATTTTTTTTTTATTAAGGATTCATAATAATAGCTGAAAATTCAACTGTATGCTTTTAAATACATTTTTATGTTAAAAATTCTACTGTTTTGTAGAAAATTCATCTTTTTGTCTTGAAAATCACAATTTGGTATAAAGTTGAACTATTTGGTTGAAAATTAAACTTTTTAATTAAAAAATCAGATTTTTCGGTTAAAAGTTCAAGATTATTTGTAGATAATTCGTCTTTATCTGTAAAATTAAATAATTTGGTTGCAAATTCATGTATTTTGTTTTTTTCCAATTTTGGAAATTCAACATGGCGACCTTGAAAGCGTGGGATTCTTTTTGAATTTTTTTAACCTCGGAAACCTGGAAATCTTCTTTAATTTTTCACGAGAATCATGAATTTGATTTTTTTATATTTTAGAATAGTTATTTTAATAAAATGGGAAGATTAATTTAACCCTTTAAGTCTTTAATATTGTGAATAATTCTGTAAGTTTTTTATTTCTTCGCCGGTAATATAAAATGTTAATATATACATTTTTTTATGATATTCAACTCAAAAAATAATGAAAATTGTTATTTGAAAATTTCGATAATTCAATTTTAGAATTAGAATAAGTTTTCGCCATGTACGGATTTTTCGAGGGGTAGCTCAAAAGGTTACAAAATATTTTTAAGGTTTTAAAAAAATTTCAAAAGATTTCAAAATATTTAACAGGATTTTGACCATTTCACAAAGATTTCGAAACATTTTGGAATCTTTAAGAAAGATTTCAAATACTACAATGATTTCAAGATTTTAAGAATTTTAAGGATTTGCAAAGAATCAAAAAGGTTAAGCATTACGGTTAAACGCTAGTTAAAAGATTTCACAAAAATTCCCTAAATAATTCAAAGATTACAAAACATTTCAAAGATTTTAAACGATTTCAAAACTTTTTAAGAAGTTTTCAGAATATTTCACAAAGTTTTTAAATATTTCATGACAAGGTTTCAGAAAGATTGCACAAATATTTTAAAGAATTCATAGGGATTTTAAAAGATTTTAAGAATTTTCAAGATTTCAAAAAGTACTCCAGATTATAAAGATTTAAAAACACTTTAAAGATTGAAGAAAAATTTTATAAAGCTTTCAAAATTTTTCAGAAGATTTAAAAATATTTCAAAAATATTTTGAATGTTTTAATGATTTCAAACGAATACAAAAGTTTTCAGAAAGATTTCACAAATATTTCGTAGAATTCATAAGGGTTTCAAAAGGTTTTAAGAATTTCAAAGACTTCAACCAGGAATTTTTCAAAGGTTTTAAACGATTTCAAAATTTTCTTTCAGAGGATTTCAGAATATTTCAAAAAGATTTAAATGTTTTAATGATTTTAAACAAATGCAAAAGATTTCAGAAAGATTTCGCAAATATTTTTAAAAATTTATAAGGATTTCAAAAAATTTCAAGAACTTCAAATACTGCAAAAAGATTTCACAATAATTCGTAGGGATTTCGAAAGTTTAGAAGAATTTTAAAGATTTCAGAAGGGGTAGAGTACTCTAGATTTCGAAGATTTTAAGCCATTTTAATTTTTGTAGAAGATTCCAAAGATTTCAGAAAAATTCAAATGTTTCAATGATTTCAAACAAATACAAAAGATTTCAGAAAGATTTCGCAAATATTTTTTAAAATTTATAAGTATTTCAAAATATTTGAAGAATTTCAAAGATTTGAAAAATTTCAAAGGTTTTAAACGACTTTACATTTTAAGGAAAACTTAACTAGATTTCACCAGTATTTCAATAAATTGATAATTTTTTCAAAAGATTTCAAAGATTTCAAAAAGGATACAGTATATTAGATTTTAAAGATTGGAATACATTTCAGAGATTAAAGAAATATTTCAAACATTTCAAAAAATTCCACAAAAATTTCGAAGATTTGAAGGATTTTACAAAAATTTTAAAAGATTCAAAAATATTTATCAAAGATTTCACACAAATTTCAAGATTTTATAAAGAAATTAAATCCTTTAAAAGATTTCAAAGATATTAATGATTTCAAAGACTTTTCAAAGATTTAAAAATATCTTCAAAAGATTTCACAAGGGCGACTTACGTTCGCAAAAAATTAAAAAATTTTTTATGTGTGGTTCTGCTTTCTTCAGAAATTGATGGCCAATAAGACGAGTTTACATCTAAAAAAGATCAATTTTCTACGAAAAAAGATGAATTCGCAACGTGATACATAAGTTTTTAACCAAGTAGTTAAATGTTTAAACAAGGAGATTAATTTTGTACCAGAGAAGACGAATTTTCAAGAAAATACATTTATTTTCAACCAAAAACTTGAATTTTCAATCAAAAAGATTAATTTACAATACAGAAAATAAATTTTCTACCAAAAAGTTTAATTTTGTACCAAATAGCTGAATTTTCAACCCAAGAATATGAATTTTACACAAAAAATGTAATTTACATCTAATCAGTTGAGTTTTCAACAAAATATTAAAATTTTCAGTTTTAAGAAATAATTTTTAACAAATAAGTCAAATTTCCAACTGTAATTATGAATCTTTAACCAAGAAAGTGAATTTGGAAAAAAGTAGTTAAACTTTCAACCAAGAAGTTAAATTTTCAACCTAAAGAGATTTGATATTTCGTCCCAAAAAAATTTAAATTAAAAATAAAAAACAGTTGGACTAACACAACCAAGACGAATTTTCAATAAAATACGTAAATATTCAACCAAATAGTTAAATTTTTAATCAAATGGTTGAATTTTCTACAGAACAGTTGAACTTTCAACCCGAAAATGTGA
>JAUELO010000366.1:5871803-5887325 GCA_032357855.1 Amphibolips quercusostensackenii
CAAATAGCCATGGCCTAATTTAAAGCAAAATGTAGATTTTTGCAGATTCCGAACAAAAAAATGAGAAGCTTTTTAAGAATTGTGAAAGGCTTCAAAACAATAAAAACATTTTCTTAAGATTGCGAGGAAAATTGAAAATGATTTTTCATTTTGATAAATTATTTTAAGAGTTCTAATTTAGTAGGATTTTCTAAAAATTTTAGAAAAAATTCGAATAATAATTTTAAAAGATATTTAGAAGTTATGAAAAAATTAAAAAATTATTGAAAATTTGAAAAAATTTAAATAGCATGCAGATTTTTCAAGAATTTGATATAAAATTTTGAAGCTTTTTAAGGATTTCCAAACTATTCAAAAAATAATTTAACTTTAAATTAAAAAAGTGTTCACTTAAAAAAAATGTTAATCGTTTAAGTTTTAATTTTTCTAGCTTAAAAATTGGTTAAAATACTATAATTTAAAAAAATGTTTAATGCATTGACTGATTCTTTATTTTGGAACATTAAAAATGATAACATGGATTTATATTTTTGTAACTGAATTTAAATCTTTAAACTCTGAAATTATAAAAGTTAAAAATTCTAATTTTTTCAGTTTAAATGCATTTAATTTGAAATTGTTAAATTGAAAAGTGTTAGTACTTTCTATTTTCTACGTGTAAGTTTTTTAAAATTTTTTATTTTTTTTATTTCATATTTTATATTTTTTTATATTTTTTATTTTTATATTTTTATTTTTTATATTTTATATTTTTATTCAAATTTAAAAATTAAAAAACCTTTTAACGTCAATTTAAAAAGTTTGAAATTTAAGAATTTTTTTCCTATAAGTATCACTGGACACCCTTTTTAACAATTTGATCCTTGGTTAAAACTTTATCCTGTATATTAGATAAATTGGAAATTCGTATTTTTTTATAGAATCTTAATCTTCTTGGTCGAAAATTCATCTTTTTGGTTAAAAATGTAACAATTTCCTTAAAAATTTGTTTTTTTATTCAAAGTTATTTTTTATCAGAGTTTTTATCTGAAAATTTAACTATACAATTTTTGTTTTAAATTTTATCCTGCGTATTGCATTAGTTAAAAATTCAACTATTTAGTAGAAAATTCATTTATTTTTTTGAACAGTGATCTTCTTCAGTAGAAAATTTGCCTTGTTTATTAAAAGTTTAACTATTTAGAAAAAAATTCATATATTCCGTTAAAAAGTCTTTTTTTGGGTATAAAATTATTCTTGTTTGTTGAAGGTTTAATTTTTTGGTTGAGAATTCAACTGTCTTTTTGAAAATTCATCATCAAGTATTTTGTTAAAAATTTAATTATTGCTGAAAAATATAACTATTTTGTTTAAGTCATCATTTTTGGTCGAAAATTCAACTATGTTGTTAAAAATTCATCCTT
This sequence comes from Amphibolips quercusostensackenii, assembly GCA_032357855.1. Classification (NCBI taxonomy): domain Eukaryota; kingdom Metazoa; phylum Arthropoda; class Insecta; order Hymenoptera; family Cynipidae; genus Amphibolips; species Amphibolips quercusostensackenii. The sequence continues at coordinate 5,873,207 of JAUELO010000366.1, forward strand.
TTGGTTTGAAAGTTCATCTTTTATGATATAAATCATCCTTTTTGGTTGAAAATGTACTATTTGGTTAAATCTTTAACTATTTTTTGGAAAACTCGTCTCTTTCACTATAAAGTTTATCTGTTCGTTTGTTAATGCAACTGTTTGCTAGAAAATTAATTTTTTATCGAAAATTCGTCTTTTTGCGTTAAAAATTCATCTCTTTGAGTAGAAAGTCTTTTTTGGTGGAAAATTTAATTATATTGTTAAAAATTCGGTATATTTCGTCTTGAAATCTTAAGAATTTAAAACGTTTCATATGGAATTTATTATTTTATTTGCATTACTTTTATTGAAAAGAATTTATAAACGTAAAATCCGTCGTTAAACAACAGATAAAATTTTTTTAATCGAAGAGTTCTGGAAAAATTGTGAATGTTATTTACGTTTCTTAATCTGCATAATATGTATAGTTTTTACAATTTTTTCAGATTTTATATTTGAATTTATATAAGCGAAATGTAATTTTTTATTGAGACCTGAAAATGAAAAAATAAATCTAGAAGCTCTAAAAATTATAAATAACATTTTTTCAGCATAAACAAATTTCTTATGTTCAAAATGTACTTCCAAAGAAAATTTGAAATCAGATCGTTAAAAACGAGGAGTTAATTTTGAAAATTCAGCAACTCGTTATTTTTAGCGATCTGATTTTAAATTTTTACAGCTTCTAGATTTTTTTTAATTTTCAGATTTCCATGCAAAATGAAATTTCTTCTACATGAACGCAAATAAAAAATCTGAAAAAATTGTAAAAATGAGGCATATAATGCAGATCAAGAAACAGAAATAACATTCACGGTTTTTCCAAAAGTCTGTGATAAAAAATTTTTTTATTCTATTTCGACTCCGCCAAACCACAAGACAATAATCGATTTATTTCAAAAATATACACTTTCAGTGACTTTTCAGTCACTTTTCAGTGACTTTTCAGTGCTAAAGCGTTTTCAATTTATAATTTTTTTTTTTTTTTTTTTATACATCCTAATCTAATGGTTGGCTTTCTACGTGTAGTTGTTTTTAAATACTATAAATTATGTAATCTGAAACGTACGCATAAGAATTCCATTGATAGTGGCGTTTCGTAATGAAGGACGCCGGTGGTCTGATATCACAACATAATTCTTATGAATGTGGGATAAGAAGCACAGTTTTGTTTTTATTAAATAGTTCTTGAATAATTTTTCACAATGGCGAAACATTTTATCGAAAATAATAAGAGATTAGAAAAAAGAAGAGCGCACTGATACTTGAGAAATGTCTTCTTTATGGAGATTAGAAATATAAATTGCATGATAAGAAAACCAATTTTAATTATAGGAATATTCCAAACTTCTCAGTCTTTCCACTATTATCTTTTCCTTTTTTTTTCGAAGAATTCCTCTTTTCACCCGTGTTTTCAAGACATTTCCCGTTTTTGCTCATTTTTTCGCTTGAATTCGAACTGAATTCATAGAGGTCAATAAAAAAAGCCAACTATTTTTTGTCAAAAGTTCATTCTTTTTAATTGAAAATACTAATTGTATTTTTGGTTTAAAATTAATTCCAATGATCGATTTTAGTCGAAAATTGATCTATTAGTTTGAAAATGTCTTCTTTGTTGAAAATTCTTATTTTCGGGTTGAAATTCCAAGTTTTTTTTGTATAAAATACATCTTTTTAGCTATAAAATGTAGTCTTATGGGATAAAAATTCTATTCTTTTGGTAGAAAATTCATATTTTCGGGTTAAAAATTCAACTGTTTTGTTAAATATTCGTCCTTTTTGTTGAATTTTTATTAAAAATTTTTTTTTATTTAAAATAAATTTTGTTTTTGTTTGAAATTTAATTTTTTTTTTTTCGTTAAAGTTTTGGTTGTATTCAATTGTTGTTCTTTCAAAACTAGAATCTTATTGTGATTCATATATCATGTTCAACATTTCAACGTCTTTCATTGAGAAGTCCATATTTTCATTAAAAATTCATCTTTTTGGTTGAAAATTTAACCATTCTTAAAATTTGTTGTTGTCAAAAATTAATTTAATGCGGGTAAAAGTTCAATTTTTTTGTAGAGAATCCGTCTTTCCTGGAATTGAAAATTTAACTGTTTTGTTAAAAAGTCTTCATTTCGGCTTAAAAATTTTATTATTTTGGTAGACGATTTACCATTTGTTTGAAAAATAACTTTTGATTGAAAATTCGCCTTGTTTCGATGAATTCGACTGTTTTTTATTTCAAATTAAAATCTTTTTCGTTGAAAATACAGCTATCGCATTTTTCATTGGAAATTTATATTTTTTGTTAGAATTCAACTGTTATTAATTTTAAACTAAAATCTTTTTTTAATTTAATTATCAACTGTTACATGCTTCATTGAGAATTCATTTTTTTTAAATTCATCTCTTTGGTTGAAAATTTAACTTTTTTTTTTAAATTTAATTATTTCGTTAAAATTTTGTTTGTTTGAAAATTAATTTTTACAAATGAAAATGTAACTTTTTAATTTTTGGTCAAAAATTATTCTTTTTCATTAGAAATTTGAACTATTGTGTTGAAAATTTTTATTTTTCAGTTAATAATTTAACTACTTGGTTAAAAATACTTCTATGTGGGTTCAAAATTTAACTGGTGAAAAATTCAATCATTATCTTTAAATTCAATTATTTTGTTGAAAATTCATCAATTTTGTTAGAAGTCGTTCTGGTTTAAAAATTAGCTGTCTTCTAAAATTTTTTTTTCACTTAACAATTAATTTTTTAACGTAAAAACGTGTCTGTGCCATTTTTGGTTGAAAATTTTTATTTTTTATTGGAAAATTTAACTATTTGGTAAAAAGTTCAATTATTACGTTGAAAATTTAATTATTTTCTTAAAAATTGAACTATTTTGATAAATATCGTCTTTTTATTTGAAATTTAAACTGTTTTGTTGATAATTTTTTGTTTTTAGTTGAAAATTCAACTATTTGATTGAAAATACTTCTATGTGCGTTCAGAATTCAAGTATTTGGTGAAAAATTAATTATTATTTTAAAATTCAATTATTTTTTTTTAAATTAAACTATTTTGTTGAAAGCCGTTGTTTTTGATTAAAAATTTAACTTTCTTCTAAGAAATTTGTCTTCAACTTGAAAATTTAACCTATATTGCTGTAAATTTGTTTTTGTTTTAATTAAAAATTAAGTTTTTCAAGTGAAAATATAACTATTCTATTTTTCATTGAAGATTTATCTTTTTTAATTCAAAATCGTTGAAAATTGTCGCTTTGGATTAAAAATTCAACTGTCTTATAAAAAATTCGTCTTCTTAACTTGAAAATTATTTTTTTAACGTAAAAACGTAACTTTGCCATTTTTGGTTAAAAAATTTTCTTTTTTATTTCAAAATTCAACTATTTGGCGAAAAATTCAATTATTGTGTTGAAAATTTAATTATTTTGTTAAAAATTGAACTATTTTGATAAAAATCGTCTTTTTATTTAAAATTCACACTATTTTTAAAATTTTTTTAGTTTTTAATTGAAAATTCAACTATTTGATTGAAAATACTTCTATGTGCGTTCAGAACTCAAATATTTGGTGAAAAATTCAATTATTATGTTGAAATTCAATTATTTTGTTGAAAATCAATTATTTTGGTGAAAATTTAACTATTTGGTTAAAAATACTTCTATATGGGTTTAAAACTGAACTATTGGGTGAAAATTTTAATTATTATGTTGAAAATTTAATTATTTCGTTGTAAATTAACTATTTTGTTAAAAATCGTCTTTTTGGATTTAAAATTCAACTGTCTTCTAAAAAATTCGTTTTTTTAATTGAAAATTCAACTATTTTCTTAAAAATTCGTCTCTATTGCTTGGAGGTTCAACTATTCAATGATAAATACAGTTGTTTTGTTGTTAATTAATTTTTTGTTGGTGAAATTTTAACTGTTTAATTGAAAATTCATCTCTTTTGGTAGAAAGTTATTTACTTTTTTTTGCTTATTTGATTTGAAATTATTTATCCCCTATTATTACTGTAATTTCATGAAAAATCAATTGCTCTTTTCAGAGAGAAGCAGGGTATAATTTTGCCAGAATTCGGACATTATGCAACGGGCATCCTCTTCCTCGACAAGAATACTCATCAGGAAACCGAAGCTTCTTTCGAGAAACTGGCTAAAGAATGCAACTTAAGAGTAAGAAAAAATTGAGATATTTTTTTAATTTGCTCTAAAATTAAATACTTGTTTTTACCGCTGAGATTTATGACTTTCAGGTAATCTGTTGGCGAGATGTACCTACAGATAGTACAACCATTGGCGAAGTTGCACGGAAATGCGAGCCTTACATGCGACAAGTATTTGTGACTGGCGATCAGGAAGTTGAGGCCTTGAATCGTCAGGTAATTCAAAAATTTTCCTCTCTTTAAAAATTTAAATTTTAGCTTAAAATCTAATTTGAAGTCGGTGAGGGGTTTAATCAGAGTGTCTAGTGTCCTGGAAGTCCTTAGAAACCTGGAAATCTCCTTGGAATTTTAACGGAAACCTTGAATTCAAATTATTTTTTTATTGCTTCCAATACAGTTACTTTATTGATGTAATATAATTTATCTTTTGTTCATTACAGAATGAATTAAGAGATTTCAAGGCACTTTTTGTAGACTGTCCCAGATATTTTATAGATTGCAATGAACAGACTTTAATATTGTAAATAATTCTTCAAGTTTAAGATTTCTTTTCCTGTAATATAAAATATTGAAGTATAAATTTTGTTGTGGTATTGTACTTATAAATTATTTGAATTATTAGTTGAAAATTTCGGTGTTAATTCAGTTTCAGGATTTTTTCGAGGTGTTGACCATTCAGTTTTTGAGTGTACAAAATTGGGAGAATACAAAACATTTTACAAATAAAGATTTAAGAAAGATTCCACAAAGATTTTGCATATTTCACAAATATTTTGAAATTTTCAAAAGATTTCAAGGATTTTAAATATTTTAAAAAGGGTGTAGTAAACCTGATTTATAAAATTTTAAATATTTTAATCGTTTCAAATAAATACAAAGGTTTTGCGAAAGATTTCACTAATGTTTAAAAGATTTTATAAGGATTTCATAAAGATTTTAAAATAATACAAGAATTTCAAACATTTTTTAAATGGTACAGTACACCAGATTTTAAAGATTTTAAAAGTTTTAAAGATTTTATACAATTTCAAAATTTTTTTTTAAATTTCAAAAAGTTTCACAAAGATTTTAAACGTTTCAGTTAATTGAAACGAATACAACAAATTTCACAAACATTTCAAAAATGTCAAGATTTCAAACATTTTAACAAAGATTTCAAGGATTTCAAAGATTTTACCAAATTGATAAAAGATTTCAAAAGATTTTTTTAATTATTTTAAATACTTAAAAAAATTTTAACGAATTCACAAAGATTTTAAAAGATTTTACAAAGATTTCAAATATTTAAAAAAATTTTAAAAACATTTTAAAAGGTTTTAATGATTTAACAAAAATTTCAAGGATTTCAAAGACTTAACAATTTTTTGAAAGATTTCAAAAGGTTTCTCAAAGTTTTTAAGTACTGCAAGAGATTTCAACGAATTTCGAAAGATTTCAAAAGATTTTCAAGGTTTCAAAAATTTCAAGGATTTCAAAGGTTTTAAAACTATTTTTTAAAGATTCCAAAAGAATGCTAAAAAATTCCACAAAAACTTTAAATACTTCAAAAGATTTGAACGAATTCACACAGATTACAAAAGATTTTTAAGATTTTACAAGAATTTCAAACATTTTAAAAGGTGTCTCAACAGATTTTAAATACTTGAAGAGATTTCAACCAATACCTAAATGATTTAAAAGATTTCAAAAATTGCAAGAATTTCATATATCTAAAGGATTTCAAAGATCACCAATTTTTTAAAAGATTTTAAATACTTAAAAAGATTGCATCTAATTCAAAAATATTTTAAAAGATTTCACAAAAAATTCAAATATCTCAAGAATTACAGATTAAATTATTTTCTTAATTTCAAGAGGTTTCTCAAAAGATTTTTAATTGTTCAAGAGATTTTAACGAATTTCTAAAGATTTCAAAAGATATTAGATTTTAAAAATTGAAAGAATTTAAAGAATTTCCAAAATTTCAAGAATTAAAAAGATTTTAGGGATTTCAAAAGTTTTACAAACAAAATTTTTAATTCCGAAAGATTGCAATAAATTTCACAAAGACTTTAAATACTTGAAAAGATTTCAAAAGATTTTGAATTTTTCACAAAGATTTCAAATATCTCAAGGATTCCAAGGATTGTAAGTTTTTCAAAGATTAAGTAATTTTTTAAAAGATTTCAAAATGTTTCTTAAAAGATTTTAAATACTTTAAGAGATTTTAACAAATTCCTAAAGATTTCAAAGATTTCAAAAATTGTAAGAATTTCAAAAATTTCAAGGATTTTAAAGGTTTTACAAAATCTTTTAAAGATTCCAAAAGATTGCTAAAAAATTTCACAAAGACTTTAAATACTTTAAAAGATTTCTGCAAATTCACAAAGATTTCAAAAGATTGTAAATATTTCAGAAAAATTTCAAGGATTTCAAGGATTAAAAATTTGTTTAAAAAGATTTCAAAATGTTTCTCATAAGATTTTAAATACTTCAAGAGATTTCAACGAATTCTTAAAGATTTTAAAGATTCCAAAAATTTTAAGAATTTCAAAAATTTTGAGGATTTCAAAGGTTTTACAAAATCTTTTAAAGATTCCAAAAGGTCTCTTAAAAATTTCACAAAGACTTTAAATACTTTAAAAAATTTCTGCGAATTCACAAGGTTCTAAAAGATTGTATATATTTCAGAAAAATTTTGAAAATTTCAAGGATTTCAAGGATTTAAAAATTTTTTAGAAAGATTTCAAAATGTTTCTCAAAAGATTTTAAATACTTCAAGAGATCTCAACGAATTCCGAAATGTTTCAAAAGATTTCAAAAGATTTTAAATGTTTCAAAAATTTGAAGAATTCCAAAGATATTAAGGATTTTGAAGGTTTTATAATTTTTTTTGAAGATTCCAAAAGATTGCTAAAAAATTTCACAATTACTTTAAATACTTTAAAAGATTTCAATGAATCCACAAAGATTTTAAAAGATTTCAAAGATTCCACAAAAATTTCAAGGATTTCAAAGATTTTACCAAATTTTTAAAAGATTTTAAATACTTTAAATAATTTCAACGAGTTCACAAAGATTTTAAAAGATTTCACAAAGATTTTAAAGATTGAATATTTCTTAGAAAGATTTCAAAAGGTTTGTCAAAGATTTGTAATATTTCGAGATATTTCAAAGGATTCCTAAAGATTTCAAAAGATTTCAAAGATTTTACTAAATTTTTAAAAGATTTCAAAAGATTTTTTTAAAGATTTCAGAAGATTTTTTGAAAGGTTTTGAATACTTTAAAAGATTTCAACGAATTTGCGAAGATTTTAAAGATTTCACAAAGTTTTCAAAAATTTCAAGAGTTTTAAAGATTTCAAGGATCTAAAAGATTTCACAAATTTTTCTAAAGATTCCAAAACATTGATACGAAATTTCACAAAGATTTAATATATTACTTTGAAAGATTTCACACAGATTTCTAAAGATTTTTAAACATTTTAAAGCTTTCACAAAGATTTCAAGGATTTTAAAGATCAAAAATTTTTTTTTGAAGATTTTAAAAAATTTCTTAAAGATTTTAAATGCTTCAAAAGGTTTCTACGAATCCCTGAAGATTTTTAAAGATTATACAAAGATTTACAAAACTTTAGTAATTTCACAGATTTCAAGGATTTCAAATATTTTACAAAAAATTTTAAGAGATTACGAAATACTGCTAAAAAATTTCACAGAGATTGTAAATACTGTAAAAGTTTCCAACGAATTCACAAAGATGTCACAAATATCTTAAGGATTTCAAAAAATTTACAATAATTTTAAAATGTTCCCAAACATCTTACAAGACAACTGAAGTTCGCTAAAAATTAAAAATTTGTTTATTTATGGTTCTGCTTTCTTCAGAAATTAATTGGTTGAAGATTTAACTGTTTTGTTAAAAATTTGTTTTTTTTCGGTTGAAAATTAATTTTTCAAGTGAAGTATAACTATTCCGTGATTCATCAAAAATTCATCGATAAATTAATAAATTAAGTTGAAAATAAATTATTTTTGTAAACAATTCATCTATTTGGTTAAAAATAAACTTTTTCATTTAAAATTTATTTATTTTTATCAAATGGAAAATTCAGTTACTCATATAAACGTTGAACCACCTTCTTAAAAATTTATTTTTTTCTTTGAAGATTCATCTTTTTTGTTGGTAATTTAGTTTTTTATTAAAAATTTATTTTTAACCTGAAAAAGTAACATCCATTTTTGTTGAAAATTGATCGTTTTATTCAAAAATTCGTCCTTATTCGTAGACAACTGACATTCTTTTTGTGATTTTCTTTTTTTTTTTAATTCATATTTTCAGGTTTAAAATGTAACTCTTTTACAAAAAGTTCGTCTTGGCTTAAAAGTTCAACAATTACGATGACATTTTTTTTATTTCTTTACTGAAAAAACTTTATTGGTTAAAATTTTTTACTTTTGGTTAGAAAATTTAACTTCTTGGTTAAAATTTGAACTACTTTGTTAAATTTTTTTTATTTCTATTTAAGATTCATTTGTTCTTCATTTTTTTTTTGTTGAAAATTCATTTTTTTGGTAGAAGATTTAAATATTTTTTTGAAAATTCGTTTTCTTTTGGTTGCAAATGAATTTTTTAACCGAAAGTTTAACTATTGGTTGTTTTTAGTTGGAAAATCATATTTTCTGGACAAAAATTGTACTTTTTTATTCAAAAATCGTGTTTCTTGCTAAAAAATGTAACTGTGTTGTTGAAAGATGTTATTTTTGCGTTACAATTTTTTTCATTTTCGTAGAAAATTCAACTTTTTCGTTAAAAAGAACTTTTTGTTTGAAAATTCATATTTTTTTTGAAAATTCAACTGTTTCTTAAAGGAAACTTTTTGTCTCTATTGACTTAAAAATATTTCTTGGTAGAAAATTCATTTCTTTTGTTGAAAAATCATCTGTTTGGTTTAGAAATCCATTTATTTTCGTGAAAATTTGATTTTTTTAATATTCAAAATGCAACAATTCTATTTTTGACTGAAAATTTACTTATCTTTCAATTGAAAATGTAACTACATGGGTAAAAGCTGAACCACTTTGTTAATGTTTTTTTTTTCTTTAAAGATTCATCTTTTTGGTTGAAAATTTAACTATTTTGTTGAAATTTTTTTTTTATTAAAAATGAATTTTTACCTAAACATATAACTTTTTCATTTTTTGTTGAAAATTTTATTTTTTTAATTGAAAATTCGTCTTTATTAGTAGAAAATTAATTTTTTTGGTTGAAAACTAACTTCGTTGTTGAAAATTTATATGTTTGGGTTTAAAATGCAACTGTTTTACAGAAAATTCGTCATTCGGCTTAAAAGTTTAACAATTTAGATGAAATTTTTTTCTTTCTTGACTCAAAAATCTTTATTTGTTCAAAATTCGTCTATTTGGTTAGAAAAATTAATTACTGGGTTGAAATTTGTACTATTTTGTTAAAAATTCTTTATTTTTGTTAGAGATTCATCATTCTAGTTGAAAATTTATTTATGTTTAAAATGAAACTATTTTGTAAAATTTTTTTACGGAAATTGATCTTTTTACTTGAAAATTTGAAAATAATGTTTAATATTCAACTTTTCGTGTCCAAAATTCAATTATTTTTGTTTGAAGTTTAATATTTTTTATTTCAAAATTCGACTGTCCGGTTGAAAATTCATTTTAATAGTAGAATACTCCAGTATTCTGCTAAAAGTTCAACTATTTTGTTGAAAATTCAAGTATTTTGTTAAAAACACAACCTTATCGATTAAAAACTCAACTAATTTTTTCAAAATTTGTCTGTTTCGACAAAAAATTCGTCCTTTTTTTATTCGAAATTCACCTTTTTTGTTAAAAATTAAACTGTCCTCTAAAAAATTTAATTATTTTGTTGAAAATGCAATTTTTTGGTTGAAGTTTAATATTTTTTATTTAAGAATTCGACTATTTGGTTGAAAATTGATTTTTTTACTAGAAAATTCCAGTATTCTACTAAAAATTCACCTATTTTATTGCAAATTCAAGTATTTTATTAAAAAATTAACTTTATTGGTTAAAAATTTAATTATTAAGTTGAAAATTTGTTCATTTGGACAAAAATTTGTCCTTTAAATTTGAAATTTACCTTTTTTATTACAGTTAAACTGTCTTCTAAAAAATTTAATTATTTCTTTAAAAATGTAACTATTTTTGGTTAAAGTTTAATCTTTTATGTTTAAAATCTGAATATTTGGTAAAAAAATTCATCTTTTTAGGTTGAAAATTCAACAATTTGGTTGAAAATTCAACTATTTTGTTGAAAATTTTATTCTTTTTTTTTTTGCACATTCAAATTAAAGTAGCTTAAAATTCGATAACTTAGTCAAATTTCAACCAATTCTAATAAAAAAAGCTCATTACACACGAAATTGAACACGTTTTGATTATATCAACAGCAAAAAATTATTGGATTACAAAAATATTATTAAATTGTTGTTAAATATAAAAAAATTGAGAAACTTCAAAATATTGTCGATTTCAGCGTTGTGATTTTTCACCGTGATAAAAAGAGAAATTTCGCATGATACTTTTTTTTGGTTCCACTAGACCTACAATTTCTATGCTTCCTGGAAAGTATTTTTTCAATGTAAAATAAGGGTACCTGGAAAATATTTTTTATCCTGGAAAACCTGGGAAATTGTTGGAATTTTTCATAACACGCTAGACACTTTGGTTTAATTTCCTTTGAATGAATGAAACGTATGAATCTCTTTCGAATTACAAAGATAAAGATATTTCTGTGGTATGTAAACGTCTAGACTTTTCATTCGCCTCATCAAACATAATTTTGGCTTGCATTGCCAGAAATTCGCGATTCTAAATGGATGCCAAGTATAACTTAATTTTTCGTTTATATCCATTTTATAAGAGGATGTCAGTTTAATAGTTTTGACGTTTTCAAATGATTGAAGGAGTTACTAAGACTTATCAAAATCCGTTTTCTCTTCAAGTGATTTGGATGCGTTATTTAATGCATATTTTGTCTCTAGGTGTTTGTCTTGCGAAAAAAGTCGACACATTCTATACGGCAGCCAGGTTTGAGGTACTACATCTGTTCCCTCTCTCTGAAAACCATTGTCTTCAAAGGACAATTCACGGCCGATCAATTATGGGGCTACTTCCTGGACTTCAGGGTGAGCATTTTTTAAAAAGCATTTTTTTAATATTTAATTGTGTTTGCAGTAACAATATTTTTCTTTTTTTTTTTTAGTCACCGAAATTCGAGACATACCTGGCGCTTGTACACACACGGTTTTCCACCAACACTTTCCCAAGCTGGGAAAGAGCTCATCCACTGCGGTACGTAAACATTTTCAAAGTGGTTTTCAAAATTTAGTTAACATTTACAGGCCTGAGTCTAGTGGCAAAATATTTATTTGACCCTCTTTGAAATTGAATGATAAAATTCATCGGATCGTTTGAATTTTTTGGAAAAATTAACCCGAAATCTTCGTGAAATAATTGAATTTCGCAAAGGTTTTGGATAGATTAAAAGGATTCCACAAATACTTCAGTTTTTCAGAAATTTTTGATAAATTTCAAAGTGTGCACAAAGATTTTAATGATTTTTCAGAGATTTTAGATATTTAGCACAGATTTCGGATTGATTTAAAAGATGTCACAAAGATTCTAATAATTTTACAAATATCAGATATTTATAAATAATTCATATATTTTACAAAGATATCCAAAGATTTCAGAAAGATTTCACGACGATTTCAATGATATCCCTAAGATTTCACAAAGATTTCAAATATTTCGGAAAAATTTCACATAGATTTCCAAGGTTGCACAAAGATTTTAATGATTTCTTAAAGATGAAAAAATTTCACAAATATTTCGCAAAGATTTTGTTGGGTTTAAAAGATTTCACAAAGATTTCAAAGAGTGCACAAAGATTTCAATAACTTTTCAAAGGTTTCAATGACTTCCCAAAGACTTTCCAAAGATTTTAATAATTTCGTAAATATTACCAAATATTTAAAAAATATTTCAAATATTTTGAAAAGATTTTAAAGGTTTACAAAGGTTTTAACGATTTCCCAAAGATTTAAAGATTTCGCAACGATTTAAAATATTTCGCAAAGATTTCAGAAAGATTTCAAAGATTGCACCAAGATTTTAATGATTTCCCAAAGACTTCATAAAAATATTACAGATTTCGCAAAGATTTCGGATAGATTTAAAAGATTTCACAAAGATTTCCAAAGATTTCAGAAAGATTTCACGAGAATTTAAACGATATTCTAAAGATTTCACAAAGATTTTAATAATTTCTCAAAGATTAAAGAAATTTCACAAATATTTCGCAAAGATTTTGTTTGGATTTAAAAGATTTCACAAAAATTTCAGTTAGATTTCAAAGAGTGCTCCCAAAAACTTTCCAAAGATTTCAATAATTTCATAAATATTACTAAACATTAAAAAAATATTTGAAATATTTTAAAAAGATTTTAAATATTTCAAAAAGATTTTAAATATTTACAAAGTTTTTAATGATTTTCCAAAGATTTCACAAAAATTTCAAATATTTCGCAAAGATTTCAGATAGACTTTGAAGATTGCACAAATATTTTAATGATTTCCCAAAGACTTCATAAACTACTTCAATAATTTTAGAAATATTACAAAAATTTCAAAATTATTTCAAATATTTAAAAAAAATTTTCAAAGATATCAGAAACATTTGAATTATTTCCTTAAGATTTTAAAGATTTTATAAATATTTCGCAAAGATTTCGGATAGATTTCGGATAGATTTAAAAGATTTCATAAAGACTTCAATGATTGTAATAATTCTACATATATTACCAAATATTTACACAAATATTACCAAATATTTCACATATTTTGAAAAGATTTTCAAAGATATCAGAAAGATTTCAAAAAGATTTCAATTATTTCAAAAAAATTTCAAATATATTTCAAAGAGTGCATAAAGATTTCAATGATTTTCCAAGGATTTTATAAAGATTTTAATAATTTCACAAATATTATCAAATATTTCAAAAATGTTTTAAATATTTCGCAGCGTTGAAATTTGAAATCATTGAAATCTTTGTGCAATCTTTGAAATATTAAGGAAATCAATGAAATATTTATGAAATCCTTGGGGAATAATTGAAATCTTTGTGAAATCTTTTTAATCTATCTGAAATCTTTGCCAAATATTCAAAATGTTTGAAATCCTTGGAAAATCATATTCATCAATCTTTGTAAAATCTTTCTGATATCTTTGGAAATCTTTTTAAAATATTTAAAACATTTTTTAAATGTTTGGTATTATTTATGAAACTATTGAAATCATTAAATTCTTTATGAAATATTTTTAATCTATCCGACATCTTTGCGAAATGTTTGTGAAATCTTTGAAATCTTTAGAAAATTATTTAAATCTTTGTGAAATCTTTTCAAAATATTTGCAATATTTTTGAAATATTAGTAATATTTGTGAAATTTTTGAAATCTTAGGGAAATCATTGAAATTTTTATGCAATCTTTGAAATCTACCTATAATCTTTGCGAAATATTTGAAATCTTTGTGAAATCTTTAGGAAAACATTGAAATATTTGTGAAATCTTTGCAAATCTTTGCGAAATATTCTAAATATTTTTTGAAATATTTGATATTTGTAAAATTTTAGAAATCTTTGTGCGCTTTTTGAAATCTATTGGGAATTTTTGTTAAATAATTGAAATCTTTGTGAAATCTTTTTAATCTATCTGAAATTTTTGCGAAATATTCGAAATCTTTGAAATCCTTAGAAAATAATTTAAATCTTCATGAAGTCTTACTGATATCTGTCAAAAACTTTTTAAAATATTTGAAACATTTGGTAATATTTGTGAAATTATTAAAATCATTGAAGTCTTTGTGAAATCTTTTTAATCTTTGGAAA
>JAUELO010000366.1:5898916-5912827 GCA_032357855.1 Amphibolips quercusostensackenii
CTAAAAATTTTATAAAGATTTCAAAAGAATACAAGAATTTTAAAGATTTCAACAAGTGTACAGTACAATAGATTTCAGAGATTTCATACTATTTCAAACTATTTGAAATTTTTTCAGCAAATTTTTAAAAGTTTCACAAAGAATTTATATGGATTTCAAAAGATTTCAAAAATTTTAGATTTAAAAAAGGATTTAGTACACCAGATTTTAAAGATTTTAAAACATTTCAAAGATTTTAAACGATTTCAAATTTTTCTTAGCAGATTTTAAAAGATCTTGCAAAGATTTTAAATATTCCAGTTACTTTAAATGAATACAATAGTTTTAAGAAAGATTTTACAAATATCTCAAAGAATCCAAAAAGATTTCAAAGATTGTGAATGATTTCAAAAGGATTTAATAATATGATAAATTCAATAATAATAATAAACTTGAAAAGATTTCCAAAGATTTCAGTGATTTTGAACGAACACAAAAGATTTCGTAAACAAAGATTAAAAAAGATTTTAGAAACATTTCAAAGATTTCAAAGGTTAAAAAAAAATCACAAAAATTTCAAGGATATCAATGATTGTACAAAAATTTTAAAAGATTTCTCAAAGGATTTGATTACTTTTGTTTAAATTCAACATTTGCTTTAAACAAAAAATTAGAACCAGACGTACTTATTAAAAATCAGTTTTACTGAAATCACGAAAAATTATTCTTATTTGCCAAATCACTCATTAAAAACATTCTGTCTCTGATTTTTACTTTGGCAATTCCAACAGCTTCTACCAAACGGTAGAAATTTTGACCGAGAGAGATAAATTCTGCACCAAAAGTATAACAGTTTTGTTGAAAATTCTTTTTTTTTTAATGAAAAATACGTGGTTTTACATTAATATTTCATCTTCCGGTCGAAAAGTTATATTTTTTTATTTAAAAATCGTCTTTTATGGTTGATTATCAGTTATTTGTAATCAAAAAGTCTATTATTATATTTTTATTGCAGAATTTATTTCTTTTGGTAAAAATTTCTGCTATTTCGTAGAAGCTGTTGGAGTTGTCAAAGTAAAAATCAGAGACGCAATGTTTTTGATGAGTTATTTGGCCAAAAAAAGGAGAACAGTTTTTTCATCATATTTGCACTGTAAGCTCACGAAGAAATCTGATATTCGTCAAATAAGAATCAGTTATTGTGATTTCAGTAAAATTAATTTTTAATTGGTACGTCTGGTTCAATTGTTAAGTCAAGAGCAAATCTTGAATTTAATCAAAAATAGTCACGAATTTCAACAAAATAATAACATTTTCATCAGGAGATAAATTTTCAACTAAAATTATGAATCGTAAAAAAATGAATTTTCAACAAAAGAGTTTTACCCAAAAGATAATTTTTTTAACCCTAATGATTATTTTCTGAAAATGCAATAGTTATATTTTCAACCGTGGATGTGGATCTAAAAATAAATTATTTCTGTCAAAAAGATTAATGTTTTGCCAAAGACAAGAATTTTCAACAAAATACATTCATTTTCAACAAAACTGTTAAACTTCAAAGCAAAAAGAACGAATTATCTACACAACGGATGAATTTTTAACTCGAAAATATGATTTTTTAACAAATAATTTATTTTCTGACAAAAAAATTTAATTTTTATAAAACTACTGTAACTTTTAACTTTTAACAATTTATACCATAAATGTGGATTTTTAACAAAAAAGTTCATTTCAACCGAATAGTTTAATTTCCTACCAAATTGTTGAATCTAACCAAAACATATTAATTTAGAATCATACAGTTGCATTTTTAAATAAAAATACAATAATAAATTTTTTAACCAAATAGTCTAATGTCCATACAAAAAGATGAATTTTCCAACCAGAAGATTAATTATCTATCAAAAAACACGAATTCTTAACAAAATATATTAATTTTCAACAAAATTGAATTTGAGTTGAATTTTGTTGAATTATAAAGCCAAAAGGACGAATTATCTACAAAATGGTTGAATTTTCAACCCAAAAATATGATTTTTGAACAAAAAAGTTAATTTTCTACCAAAAAGATGAATTTTCCATCAAGAATATTATTGTTCTACCGAAAAATACGAGTTTTTAACAAAGCACATTAATTTTCAACAAACTTATTGAATTTTAAACAAGATAGATTAATTTTCAACCAAACTGATGAATTTTTAACTGAAGTGATAAATAATTGACAAAAAGAATGAACTCTTAACCAAAAAAGATGCATTTTAAAGAAATCATATGAATTTTTAACTACAATGTTGGATTTCCAACTAAAAATAATTAATTTTCATCGGTTGAAATTTTTAACCAAAAATATGATTTTTAAACAAAAAAGTTGATAATCTACCGAAAAGGTAATTTTTGATAAAAATAGTTTACTTTTTAACCGAATATTTTAATTTAAATCAAAAATATGAATTGTTAACAAACTAGTAAAATTTTCAACTGAAAAGATGAATTTCCCAGCAAGAAGATTAATGTTCTACCAAAAAAGTTTTTTTAACAAAATACATTAATTTTCAACAAAACTGTTGATTGTTGTAGCCAAAAGGGCGAATTATCTACAAAACGGATAAATTTTTATCACAAAGATATAATATTTAAAAAAAAACAAATAATTTTGTAATAAAAACTTAAATTTTTAACCAAGTAGTTTAATTTAAATCTAAAATATTAATTTTTAACCAGAAAGTTCGTTTCAACGGAATAGTTTGATTTTCTGCCAAATTGTTGATTCTTTAACTAAACCATATTAATTTAGAACCATGCAGTTGCATTTTTGACTAAAAAAGATTAATTTTTAGCCAAATAGTCTAATTTTCATCTGAAAAGATGCATTTCCCACCAAGAAGATTAATTTTTTATCAAAAAATACGAGTTTTTAACAATATGTATTAATTTTCATCAAAATTGTCAAATTTTAAGCAAAATATTAAAATTTTTAACTATAATGATAAATTTTTAATAAAAAAAATGAATTCCTAACTAAAAAAGATGAATTTTTAAGAAATTATATGAATTTTCAACTAAAAATGATTAATTTTCATTGTTTGGATTTTCAAACCAAAAATATGATTTATTTACAATCTTTTAAAACCAAATAAAGTTAAATTTAAACAAAAATATGAATTTTTAATAAAAAACTAAAATTTTAACCGAATAGTTCATTTTTTCGACGAAATTGTTAAATCCTCTACTGAATCAAATTAATTTAGACCCAAACAGTTGCACTTTCAATAAAAAATGATGAATTTTCAACCAAAAAGCCAACAAAAAAAAAGAAAAGATTTTCAACAAAATAATTATATTTTTAACCAAACTAATGAATTTTCAACTAAAAATGATTTATTTTCATCGGTTAAATTTTCAAACCACAAATATGATTTTTATACAAAAAAGTTAACATTCTACAAAATAAAGTTGAATTTAAACCAAAAATATGAATTAAAAAAAAAATCTTGAATTTTAACCGAATAAATTAATTTTCGACCAAATTGTTGAATCCTCAACTGAATCAAAGAGCATGAATTTTCAACCAAGAAGCCAACAAAAAAACGAATTTTCGCCAAAATAATTGAATTTTCAACCAATCTAATGAATTTTCAACTAAAATGATAGATCATTAACAACAAAAACGAATTCTTAACCAAAAAAGATTAATTTTTGAGAAATTATATGAATATTCACCTAAAAATGATTATTTTCATCGGTTGAATTTTCAATCCACAATTATGATTTCTTAACAAAAAAGTTAATTTCGTAACAAATAAAGTTAAATTTAAACAAAAAATATGAATTTTTAAGAAAAAATTTAATTTTCGACCGAATAGTTTAATTTTTGACCAGAGTGTTGAATCATCAACTATACCAAATTAATTTAGACCCACACAGCTGCATTTTTAATAAAAAAGGATGAATTTTTAACTAAAAAGCCAAAAAAAAATTTCAACAAAAAAGATTAACCCAGTTTTTTTATCCAGAAGATTTTTTTATGATACAGTTAAAATTTTCAAGCAATCAGATGAATCTACAACCAAAAAAATAAATCTCTAACAAAATCGTTCAACTTTTAACCAAGTAGCTGTATTTCTGACCAAAGATGATGACTTTTTAACAAAATAGTTGCATTTTCAACAAAATAATAAAATTTTCAATTAAATACTAGGATTTTTAATCAAACGAGATTAATTCTGAACCAAAAATTTAATAGTAGACTTTTCAACCAAAAGTAGTTGATTTTTTTGTTGGGTTCTATTAATTTAGTTTACATTTAGGACCCCCCCCCCTGAAATAGGTAACGTATTTTATGGACGACCCCTATGAAATGGTGGCGTCGACATACGCTCACTCTAAAGTTTTACATTTGAAAGTTCTGCAGATCATAATTTTTCAAAAGCATCAATGATTCAGAATCCTACAAAATGGAAGTGCTGAAAGTATGAAAAATATAAGTCTGGGCTTTCATGGATTGATTTTTAGATTGTTATTAATTTCCCTCTGCGTCTGGGTCGACGGGAGAATTCGATTCACCGCGAATAGATGGTTCTTTGGCTAAGGGGAGACAAACAAGCTAACAATAAGAGTGCAGAAGGTATCTGATAATCGCAGAATATAGTAGTAATAAGAATGCCAACAGGTAGGCAAACGAACGATCGAACAACAATAATTCAGCCTGATAATGAGAGACTCAAAGGTGGTAATACAGAAGACTTTTTTGAATTTTTGTTTGGCAGAAATGGCCTGCGTCCGTCGCGTTTCTACGTCACGAAGGATAACGTGATGGTGATGGCGTCCGAAGTGGGCGTCTATGACACTCCGCCCAGCAATGTTGTCCTGAAGGTAAACAAGGAACTAAAGAAAAACGAGGCTCTTCGTTTCGGGCATTTTTGGGACCTGAGAAGGCTGTTCGCTCTTCCCCGGGGTCGATTTAATTAACCCTGCAAGAGCTTTCGTTGAATCATGTTCAATCTCTATATTACTCAATATAGAGGGTTTCAGCTTTAGGGAAAGGTTTATGCCTTCGCGAACGAATCTTGGTTGGTCAACGATCAGAAGCTGGCAGATTGGAAAGAAGACTTCCAGGATGCGTGCATTGTGGCCGATTGTTACCACCAAATTCGACCACCATCTTTCATTATTTTCTCACTCACTGTCATTCGCTCAGGGTGGCCGCAGGTCAAGGAAAACCTAAAAGTTAGGGAAATCCTGAAAGTCAGGGAAAAGTCAGGGATTTTAAAGAAGAAAATAATTGCAAGTCAGGGCATTTCTGTAAGAAGCACTTTTAGTTACTCTAAAAATAATCAGGGCTGCCACATAGTCACTTTAAATCACTTTTTTTCGCAAATCACTTTTCTGAGGTAGTTACTGTAGCCACTTTTTAAAAATTCAAAGAATTTTAAAGAAGTGAGAGCATTTTTAAAAATTTCAAGAAATTTTTAAGAGCTTTAAAAGTTGCAAGGGATTTTAAAAGATTTTAAAGGGTTTGAAATATTTTATATCATTTTAAAAGATTCGTAAGAATTTGCAATAGATATTTTTTAAACATGCCAGGGATATTCAAGAGATTTAAATGATTTTAAGGGATTTAAAAAATTTTTCATGAGGATTTAAATTATTTAAAGAATTTACCAGAATTCCGGTAGATGTTATTTTGTGGAATCTATAAGGTTTTAGGATATTTTAAATGATTCCAAGACATTTTCAAGAAAGTTTCAAACTTCAAAGGAATTTCGAAGGATTTGAATGATTTTAAGGGATTTAAAAAGAATTTCATAGGGCTTTAGAGAATTCACTAGAATTTCGGAAGATGTTATTTTATAGAATATATCAGGTTTTAGGATATTTTAAAAGATTCCTAGATATTTTCAAAAGATTTTTAAATTCTTAAGGAATTTCTGAGGATTTAAATAATTGAAAGGGATTTAAAACATTTTCATGGGGTTTTGAAAAATTTACTAGAATTTCGGAACCTGTAATTGTATAGAATCTATAAGGTTTTAGGATAATTCAAAAGATTCCAAAACATTTTTATAGTCGTTTAAATTTTTAAGGAATTTCTAAGGTATTTCTAAGAATTTGAATGATTTGAAAGTATTTAAAAAAATTTTCATAGGGTTTTAAAGAATTTACTAGACTTTCGGAAGATGTTTTTTATAGAATCTGTAAGGTTTCAGGATATTTTAGAAGATTACAAGACATTTTCAAGAAATTTTAAAACTTTTAAGAAATTCATAAGGATATAAATGATTTAAACGGATTTAAGAAATTTCCATGGGGTTTTAAAGAATTTACTAGAATTTCAAAAGATGTTATTTTATAAAATCTATAAGGTTTTAGGATATTTTAAAAGATTCCAAGCCACTTTTAAGAGATTTTGAAACTTCAAAAGAATTTATAACGATTATAATGATTTTAAGGAATTTAAAAAATTTCCATAGGGTTTTAAATAATTTACTACAATTTCGGAAGATCTTATCTCATAAAATCTATAAGGTTTCAGGATATTTTAAAATATTCCAAGACACTTTTAAGAGATTTTGAAACTTTAAAGGAATTTCTAACGATTTTAATTATTTTAAGGAATTTAAGCAATTTTTCATTGGGTTTTAAAAAATTTACTTGAATTCCAGAAGATGTTATTTTGTAGAATCTAAAAGGTTTTAGGATATTTTCAATGATTCCAAGACATTTTCAAGAAATTTAAATATTTTCAAGGAGTTTCTGAGTATTTGAATGATCTTGAGGGATTTAAAAAATTTTCATTTGGTTTTGAAGAATTTACTAGAATTTCTGAAGGTATTATTTTATAGAATCTATAAGGTTTTAGGATATTCTAAAAGATCCCAAGACTTATTTAAAAAACTTTTAAAAGACTTTTAAAAGACTTTGCAACTGTTAAGAAATTTCTAAGTATCTGAATGATTTTAAGGACTTTAAAAGAATTGTATGATATTTTGAAGAATTTACTAGAATTTTGGGAGTTAATATATATATATATATATATTTCTCAAGGGGTTTTGAAGAATTTAATAGAATTTCGAAAGATGTTCAATGACAGAATATTATAAGGTTTTTTTTTAAAAGATACTGAGACATTTTTAAGAGATTTTAAAATTGTTAATCATTTTTAAGGAATTTATAAGGATTTCAATGATTTAAAGGGATTTACAAAATTTGTCATGGTGTTTTGAAGAATTTACTAGAATTTCGAAAGATGTCAATTTATATAATCTTTAAGGTTTTGGAATATTTTAAAAGATTTTAAGACATTTTGAAGAGATTTTGAAATTGTTGAGTTCTTTTTAAGAAATATCTAAGGATTTGAATGATTCTAAGGGATTTCAAAAATTTATCATGGGGTTTTAAAAAGTTTATTAAAAATTTGGAAGATTTTATTTTACTGAATCTATAAGGTTTTAGGATATTTTAAAATATTCCAAGACATTTTCAATAGATTTTAAAACTCAAGGAATTTCTAAGGTATTTATAAGGATTTGAATGATTTTAAGGGATTTACAAAGTTTGTCATGGTGCTTGAAGAATTTACTAAAATTTCGGAAGATTTTATTTTACAGAATCTATACGGTTGTAGGATATTTTGAAATATTCCAAGACATTTTCAAGAGATTTTGAAGCTTGAGAATTTTGTAAGGTATTTTTAAGGATTTGAATAAATTTAAGGGATTTAACCAATTTTTTTTATGGGATTTTAAGGAATTAACTAGGATTTCGGGAGATGTTATTTTATACAATCTATAAGGTTTTACGATATTTTAAGAGATTCAAAAACATTTTCAAGCGATTTAAAAACTTAAGGAATTTCCAAGATATTTTTAAAGTTTTGGATGATTTTAAGTTATTTACAGAATTTGTCATGGTGTTTTGAAGAATTTACTACAATTTCGGAAGATGTTAATTTATATAATCTATAAGGTTTTGGGATATTTTAAAAGATTCCAAGATATTTTCAGGAGATTTCAAAATTCTTAAGCATTTTTTAAGGGATTTCTTAGGGTTTTAATGATTTTTAGGGATTTAAAAAATTTGTTATGGGGTTTTGAAGAATTTACCAAAGTTTCGGACGATTTTCTTTTATGGAATCTATAAGGTTTTAGAATATTTAAAAAATTTTTAGACATTTTCAAGAAATTTTAAAACTTTTAAGGAATTTCTAATCAATTTTCAAGGATTCAAATGATTCAAAGTATTTCATTGATTTTAAGGTATTTAAATATCTCTCAAGGTATTTTAATAAATTTCACGGGATTTCATAATATTATAATGGATTTCGAAGAATTTATTCAGAAGAGTTGAGGGATTTCATAAAATTTAAAATATTTTAAATATTTTAAGGTATTTCTAAAAATTTTAAAGATTTTAATATATTTAAATATTCCGAAGAAATTTCAATTGATTTTAATAATTTGAAAGACTTTAGATTATTTTTATAAATTTCAAGTAATTTTCAAGAGCTTTATAAGATTTTAAGGGATTTCAAAATATTTTGAAGAATTTGAAATATTTTAGATTATTAAAAAAAATCCCAAGGAATTTGCAATTAATTTCAGTAATATAATTTAACTTCAAAAGATTTGAAATATTTTAGGGTATTTGAAAGATTCCAAGGCATTTTGAAGAGCTTTAATAAGCCTCAAGAGATTTAAAAAGATTTCAAAGGATTTAAATTATCTTAATAAATTTGTTATTGATTTCAATGATTTGAAGGTATTTTAAAGGATTTAAAATATTTTAGGATATTTGAAAAGATTTCAATGTATTTTCAAGAGATTAAAAAATTTAAAACGAATTCTAAGGATTTGAACGATTTTAAGGGATTGAAAAAATTTTCCTGCGGTTGTAAATATTTTCTTAGAATTTCCGAAGATACGGAACGATGTTATAGAACCTATAAAGTTTTATGATATTTTTAAAAATTCCCAGGGATTTTATAAAGTTTGCGAGGATTTCAATGATTTTAAGGGATTTTAAAAGCTTTCAAGGTATTTTAATATATTTTCCAGAATTTCAATAAATTTTATAGATTTCAATGAGATTTTCTAATATTTTAATGGATTTCAAAGAATTTACAATTTAGTCTCAGATAGTGAGGGATTTTGTAGGGTTTCAAAGACTGAAAGAGATTTTTAAATATGTTTTGCAATTTATTTCAGTTCATTTGGAGTTCAGCTTGAATTCTTATAATTTATTGTGAACTCGTATAAATTTTGTTGAATTCTTTGCATTTCTGCTGAATTTGGTTGAATTCTCTTGAATTCTTTGAATTCAGGCGAATTCTTCTATATTCATTTCAATTTTTTTAAATTTATTTGACTTCAAAATCCACTCAATTCTAATCAATTTAATGGATTTTTTAGTTTTTGTTTAATTTATCCTGAAGTTTTTCAACTGACTTTGAATTATTAGGCATTTCGTTTCAATTGTTTGTTTGAACTCTTATTAATTTATCCTGAATCGTTAATATTTTCTGAAGTTCTTGCAAATTTCATCGAATTCTTTTGAAGTCTTTTAAATTCGAAAGAAATTTAGTCACTTTTTCTGTTTAAATAAGTCACTTTTTCATTTTTTGAAAAAGTAAATCAAGCTGTGGCAGCCCTGAGAATAATAAATTAAATATCTACAAATTTAAATAAAAAATTTTGATATTCCATTCATGAAAGATTCTATATTTAAAAAGTTGCAAGATTATAATTTTGTTCTTTAAATATTAAGAGTGAGAGAAAATAAAAAATTAGCGATGTAAAAATCAGGGAATTTTGAAAATTAAGTTTTGCGGCCACCCTGTTCGCTATATTGTTTCATTTACAGGGTGTCCAATCGATCGGGAAATTAATTCAACTGAAAAAATTCGGAAGACTTTTCCTCAAATCTAAACAATTATCAGCGAGAAAAAGTAAAGATTTTAATTTTATTTGTTTAAAGATTCAATCTCTTGATCTGTAAGTAGGTAAAGTAAGCGATTGAATTAGTAATTCTTTGTTAAATTTCTAATTTGGAATCGCCCGCAGAATCGACACCCTGGTTTTATGATCCTCAAAAAATCACCTTGACATCGGGCAGGATATCTTCTGAATCTCGAAGGATAAGGTGTGAAAGTGATTATTTGGGGAAGTTTGATTAAAATTTAAAAAGCAGCATTTGTACTGGTATTCTGTTTTTACGTTGCACCAAGCGAGAATTCCGTCGGCGTCCAAGGCAACGGGCAGCATTTCGGTAAAGACAGAATGTCATTTTTTTTTCCTAATCCACCAATATTCTTGCATTAATTGTATTCTAGTCTCCGCAATAGCGAATCATATTGTATTTTATTTATTTTTGATCATGTCATATGTGGTGTATAATTTATCATTTAGGGACTAGGTTTGTATAGAGGAGTAGGACCGTCATCCAGTGCTGTCGTATGAATGTCGATCGAACGGACCAAATGTTCAATGACGATCATTCCAAAATCATTTTATTTACAGAGTCGCTTGAAGCCCGGCAGAATGTTGCTCGTCGACACCGAGGAAAAGCAAATCATTCAAGACGTGGAGCTTAAGTTGAAAATCGCCAAGAGCAGGCCTCATTCCAAATGGCTCAAGGAGCAGGTATACTCGTCATTTCAATTCGAATCCATTTTCATTTCGAATTCATCGTTTATCAGCCCTGGAAATTATACTTTCAAATTTATGCATTTTTTTAAAGAGAAGTTCTTTATCTTTCTCTACCTTTCAAATTTTTAAACTTTATTCAGGGTGGACGCTGGACCGGGAATTTACAAGTTTTTAGAAGAAAAATATATTCAGTCGTTTGAAATAAGTGGTGTAGTCGAGGCCTGACGCCGCCAGGGTGCGACCGCTGTGCGTCGCCTTGGCGACGCACGGTGGTCCAGTTATGGATTTTCGCGACAAATTAAGTTAGAGGTCACAATTTTTTGTCGATTTTAAAGTTTTTTTAAAAAATAATATCATGAATTTCTGTTGTAAATTACTGGTTTACACAAAGATAAAAAATAATAATTTGGAAAATTTGATCTTTTTTTGAATTGTTTAATAATATAACGTTTAACACAAAATAAAAATTGAAATTCACCGTCGAGGGATTGATACGAAATTTTATCTAGAGTATTTTTTTTTTTTAATTTTAAAATCGACCAAAAACTACGACCTCTAGCTTAATTTGTCCGTCAAATCTATTACTGGACCACTGTGCGTCACCAGGGCGACGCACAGTGGTCCAGTAATGGATTTTCGCGGATAAATTAAGCTAGAGGTCGTAATTTTTGGTTGATTTAGAAGTTTGCTTCTTAGAAATACTCTGGTTGAAATTCCACATCAATCCCTTGAGGTAGAATTTAAATTTTCATTTTGTGTTACATGTTATATTATTAAACAGGTTTAAAAAATTAGATTTTCTGATGTGTTATTTTTTATCTTCGTGTAAACCAGTAAAGTACAACTGAGATCAACAGAAAATGGTGCACAGACACAAATATCATAATTAATTATTGAGGCGAAAATTCCACTGTCATAAACGAATGTTATAAACAAATAAACATTTATAGAACTTTTATAGGATTAAATTTTTTCTCTTCATGAAAAATTATCTTTAAATACACTAAAATATTATTTTACATTAAAAATGTTGTTAGGCATAAGTATTACTCATTGTTATTTACAAATTGTATAAACAATTGTATTATATTTGGGGGTTTTTACAACAACAAAAATTACTTTTTCCAAAGTCTTGCTGCCAATGACTTTTCTGTATTATCTAGTTGAGAATTTTTATTGTAAATGCACAATTTCAATTATTAAAAGCAAATAATATAAACAATTGTATATTATATAATCCTTGTTAGTATTTGTGTATGTGCATCAATTTATATTAATTTCTGTTGTACTTTACTGGTTTACACGAAGATGAAAAATAATACATTGGAAAATCTGATTTTTTTCGAATTGTTTAATAATGTAAAATTTAACACTAAATGAAAATTTTAATTTGGCCTCGAGGGATTAATGCGAAATTTTATCCAGAGTATTTTTCTCTTTAAATTTTTAAATCGACCAAAAATTATGACCTCTAATTTAATTTGTACGCGAAAATCCGTTCCGGGACCACAGTGCGACGTCAAGCCACTTTCTTGTCAGACGGAAAATTTTTTCAGCTATGGGCCATCCATAAACTACCTTACCAATTTTGGGTTTTTTTGACCTCCCACCAAAGTTTTAAATAAAATTAATGCAGATAACATATTGAAATCAATACGAAATACTTTAAATTCCATAAAAGATAAATTTTCAATCTAAAAGGATGTGTTTTTAACACCATAGTTGAATTTTCGACCAAAAATTTTGACTTTTAACAAAATAGTTAAATTTTCCCAAAATAATTAGATTTTTAACAGAATAGTCTAATTTTCAGCATACAAAGATGCATTTTCAATCAAATGGTTGAATTTTAAAATAAAAAGGATTAAAACTCAATCAAATATTCAAAATGTTAAGACAAGAGATAAATTTTTTAGAATATAGTTAAATTTTCATGTAAAAAATTCGTGTTTAACCCAAAAAATTAGTTTTCGACCATAAAAGGTGGATTCTCAACAAGTTTTCATGCCCAAACGTCAAATTTTTTATAAAACAGTGGTCTTTTAAACCTAAAACGATGAATTTTTAACAAAAAAGATAATTTTTAATCAATAAAGAAGCATTTTCAACAAGATAGTTGAATTCTCAACCAAAAAGTTGAACTTCCAATAGTCAAGGATAATTATTTTACACGAAAAAGCGAATTTCTAACAAAATATATGAATTTTCTACTAAATAGTTGAATTTTCACCAAACAAGAATAATTATTTCACCTAAAAAGACGAATTTTTAACAAAATACATTAATTTTCTACCAAATAGATGAATTTCCAACCAAATACTTGAATTTTCAACTAAATAGTGGTTAAATTTTCTGCCAAAAAGTTAAATTTTCTACCCAAAAAGACGACTTTTCAACAAAATACAAGAATTTTCTACCAAATAGTTGATTTTTTATCTTATACAATATACCGGATAAAGTTTCAACCAAAAATTGAATAGTTAAATTTCCAACCAATAAGATGAATTTTCAACCAAGAAGATTATTTTTCTACTAAAAAATACGAATTTTAAACAAAATTATTTAATTTCAAAGACAAAAAGACGAATTATCTACAAAAAAGTTGAATTTTCATCCCAAAAATATGATTTTTCAAACAAAAAATTTAATTTTCAGCCAAATAGTTTAATTTTTAACCAAATAGTTTCATTTTTTACCAAATTGTTAAATTTTCAAGACGAAAAAATAAATTTGCTACAAAACAGTAGAATTTTTAACGTAAAAGTTAATTTAAAAGCAAATAGTTTAATTTTTAACTATAATTATTCTGTTAATGGTATTTTATGTGTTTAACTCTATTATAATGATGCATTTTTACCAAAAAAAAATCAATTTTCAACCAAGAAAATTAATATTCTACCAAAAAGAGGAATTTTCAACAAAATACATGAATTTTTAACTAAAAAAGATAAATTTGTTACCTGATTGTTAAATTTTTAACTGAAAAATATAAATTTTTAACCAAAAATGGAATAGCTTAATTGACAGTTTAAAAATTTTATTTTCAATCAGACATGATAAGAATTTCCATAAAAATAGTTAAATTTTCAACTAAGGAGGTGAATCTTCGACTAAAAAACGGAATTTTTAACAAAGTAGTTGATTCTTGTATAAAAAAAAATTATTTTTTAACAATATAGTTGCATTTTCGAGAAACTAATTTAATTTTTAACCAAATAATAGACTTTTTAAGTAAAGGAGATGAATTCCGAACGAAAAATATAATAGTAGTCTTTTCAAAAAAAAA